>PVKE010005825.1:40074-57236 GCA_004027555.1 Craseonycteris thonglongyai
GGTCAATGGTGTCCCGCTTTACCAATGTTAAAATCTGGTCACCTTAGTTTGAGCCTGGGAAGGAAAGCATCTGTTTCTTCAGCTGAATCCCTAGCAAGTACATGTGGGGAAGTAAATGTGGGGAAAAGCACCGGCTCTGCTGCCTGGGGGATCTGGCTGGAATCTCAGCTCTGCTGTGTATTCACTAAGGACTGCTGGGCAAAGTCATCAACCACTCTAGTCCTGAGTTTCTACTCGGTGAAGCAGAGAAGGGCTGTGAGGGTTAGAGAGCATTGGCCTTGTGTCTGCCATAGTGCTTAGCACATAGTAGGTATTCAGTAAATGGCGGCTATATCAGCTCATTCCAGATTGCCTACTCTAGCCCCATTCTGGAGCCCACTCTTCTTAGGGGCACTCCTCACAAGCCTTGGCCTCACACTCACAGGCTGGCAGAAGTGGCAGGGCCCTCTGAGGTCATAGCCAGCCCACTTTCATTGCCCAGATGAGAACAAAGAGGACCAGAAGGGTCTATGACTCGTCTAAGTTCATGCAGCCAATGGGAAGAAATGCCTCATCTCCTGACGGTGTCCAGAGCACTTCCCCCAGCCCACCCCCCACCCCACCGCTGTCCCAGGCTGAATTCACTGGGGGCTGGGGGTGGGGGAGGTGCAATTTCAGAACAGCAAGGCCTTTGCATCCACCCCAGGGCTAGGGGAGGAGCTGGAGGTGTCAAGCCAGCAGTTGGGACTTTACACTGGGGGCTGGGGGAGAGTGCAGGGAAGGAACTGTCCTTGAATTAACCTTCAGGCTCTGCCTGCTGGCTCCCAGTCTGCAGGGTCCTACTTCACACATGCTGGCAGCTTTTGTCTCTGTGCTCTGTGGACTCACAAAGCATGCCTTTGACCTGGCCAGTCGGTGGCACAGAAATCCACATCCTAGCTCCCCAGAACAAAGCGGTGCTGGGGACCAGGGTTTATAATTGTTTGTGAGAGGCTCTGGCTGATGTTCTGCCTCTTACTCTGGGGCAGGAGCTGAGGGGGGCGTGTGTGCCCTGGCCAATGTCCTGGGGGCTCAGGTGTGCCAGCTGGAGAGACTCTGCCTCACAGGGCAGTGGGAAGATGCCCAGAAGCTACAGCTCCGCCTCATTGAGCCAAACACCGCGGTGAGCTCCCAGCAATGACAGCAAAGGCCGGTGGGGGTGGGCTATGTCCTCATGGGAGCAGTAGCTACATTGGGCGGGGGCAGGGGGCCCCACTCAGCCTCTTCGCTTTCAGAAACTCCTCTTAGAGATCATTCAGTGTGGGAACTCCGTGTGCCTCCCCAGAACATGTGACTTCAGACAAAGTTGACCCCCATTGGTATTCAAATTAAGTGTGCATTAGAATTCATTTAGTTAAAATTGTAACCTTTATGGCCCAGGAATATGCATTGAGACAGGTAGCCACAGTGATGGTGACGTAAGTCATCCTTGGGACCTTATTTAGAGGTGCGTTGCCTACAGTGAGGGGCCATGGGCCTTTATGAGAGACCAGATCCTGAAAACCAGGCTGATTGAGAGTAAAGAAGTTGAGAATCTGGAGGCATTCAGAGCCCAGATTTCCCAGGAGACTTCTGTCTTCACATAATCTATTCTGCAGTCAGCCCAGGTACCCCAATTGTGTGTTGGGCACGTCATGGAAGAGTCAACAGGGCATGCCTCTCAAGTGCCAGGCAGTGCTGGGCAGAGCCGTGTCGAAGTCTGAGGCAAAAAGAAACATGTGTGTCCCTCTAGACACCTTTAAATGTCTAATTTAAATTAAACATTTAATTTTGAGATCATTGTAGATTCACATGAAATTGTAAGAAATAATCCAGAGAGATCCCATGGACCCATTATCCACTTTCTCTCAGTGGTGACAAGATCACAACTAGGATTTTGTCATTGATATAGTCAAGATAGAGAATATTTCCATCACCACAAAGATTCCTCATGTTACACTTTTATAGGCACTCATACTCACCTCCTGCCCCTAACCTCTCTTTAACCACAAAGTATGCTTATCATTTTTATAATGTCAGTTCAAGACTGTTATATACATGAAATCATACAGTAGAACCTTTTGAGATCGGCTTTTTTCACTCAGCATAGTTTTACGGAGAGTCCTCCAAGGGTTGCATGTATCAATCGCTGGTTCCTTTTTATTGATGAGTAGTATTTCATAACACAGCCATATCACTGCTGGCTTAACCATTTGCCTGTTGAAGGACAGATGGTTGTTTCCAGTTTTGTTTTTTTTGTTTCCAGTTTTGACTATTAAAAGCTGCTATGAACATTCAAGTACATGTTTTTGTGTGACGATCAGTTTTCATTTTTCTGGGATAAATACACAATTGCTGGGTCATATTGCATGTTTAGTTTTGAAAGAAACTGCCAAACTGTCTTCCAGAGTGACTGCACTAGTTTTCATTTATTTTGGTAAAAATGTATGAGTGATCCATTTTCTCTGCTTCCTCACCAGCATTTCATATTGTGACTATTTTTTATTTTAGCCATTCTGATAGAGGTATGGTGACATTTGATTGTGGTTTTAAGTTTCATGTCTCTTATGGCTCATGCTATTGAACATCTTTTTATGTATTCATTTACTATATGTGTATGCTTTTCGATAAAATGTCTATATATGTCGCTTGCCCATTTCCTAATTGTTTTTTTTACTCTTGGGTTTTAGAAGTTTGTTATATTCCTTTGTCAGATACGTGGTTTGCAAATATTTCCTCCCAGTCTGTAGCTTGTCTTGTCAACCTCTTAATATGTCTTTTGCAGAGCAAAACTTCTTAATTTTGATAAAGTCCAATTAATCAATATTTTTTTTTGTTTATGTGTTTGGTGTCAAGTCTAAGAATGCTTTGCCTAGCATTAGATTGTGAAGAGTTTTTTCCTGTTTTCTCCTAAACGTTGTATAGTTTTGTATTTTTCAAGTTTGTGACCCATTTTGGGATAATTTTTGTATGAAGTGTGAGACTGAGATCGAGGCTGTTTTTGGGCTTTTTTCTCTAAAGATACCCACTTGCTATAGCAGCAGTTGTTGAAAAGATGATCTTTCCTCCATTGAATTTCTTTTGTACTTTTGTCAAAAATCAGTTGGGCCTATTTGTGTGGGTCTATTTCTGGATGCTCTATTTTTTCCATTGATTTATCCTTCTCCAATATCATGCAGAATTGATTACTGCAAGTATATTATAAATCTAAAATCAGAAAGACTGAATTATCCCACTTTGTTCTTTTTAAAAAAATATTGTTTTAGCGAGTCTATTTTCTTTTTCCATATAAATTTTAGAATAATTTTGTAGAATATATCTACAAATACTCCTGCTGAGATTTTGATAGGAATTGTGTTAAACCTATATAAAATTGGGGATAATTGACATTGTATTATGTTATCTTCAAGTACTTGAATATGGTATGTCTCTCCATTTATGTATATCTTTTTTTTTTTATTTCTTTCATTTGTATTTTGTATTTTTTGGCTAAAAGTCCTGTGTAAATTTTGAGAGATTTACACCTACGTGGCTCATAGCTTTTGAGTGATTATAAATGGTATTGTATTTTTAACTTTCCTATTCCTGTGTCCATTGATAGTATATAGAAACACAATTGATTTTTGCATGTTTATCTTGTATCTTATGACTTTGTTAGTTCTAGGAGTGTTTTGGTAGATTCCTTGGGATTTTCTGCATGGACAATCATCGCCTCTACACATAGGGGAAGTTTTATTTCTTCCTTTCTGATCTGTTCGTCTTTTAGTTCCTTTCTTGACTTATTGCAGTGACTAGAACTTCCTGCACAATGTTGAATAAGAGTGGTGACAATGGACATCCTTGTCTTGCTTCTCATCTTAAAGGAAAACATTCAGCCTTTCACCATTAAGTATGTTAGCTGTAGATTTCCACAGATGCTCTTGTCAATTTGAGGATGTCCCCCTCTATTCTAGTTTCCAGAGAATTTTTCTTTTAATCATGAATATGTGTTGAATTTTGTCAAAAGTTTTTCTGCATTGATTCATATGATCATGTGATTTTTTTTTTTTTTCCTTTCTAGCCTGTTAACATGGAAGAGTATATTAATAATTTTCAAATATTGAGCCAGACTTGCATTTCTGGAATAAACCCCACTTAGTCATGATGTATAACTCTTTATCTGTTGCTGAATTCCATTTGTTAACATTTTACTAATAATTTTTCTGTCTATATTCATGAGGGATATTGGTGTGTAGTTGTCTTTTCTTTGTTTGTTTCTTTATTTATTTCTTTTCTTTTTCCTGTACTGCCTTAGTCTGATTTTGGTATCAAGGTAAAAATAACTTCACAAATCAATTGGGTCGTATTCCTTCCTCTCCTATTTTCTGGAAGAGACTGTGTAGGGTTGCTATTAAATCTTTTTTTTTTTAATATTTATTTATTGTTTTTGAAAGAGAGAGAGATTCAGAGAATGAGACAGAGAGAAGGGGGAGGGCCCAGAACAGTCTCCATAGTTGCACATCATTGGTTTTTCCACATAGTTTCATTCCACAGGTGGGCGGGGCTGCACAGGGCAGGAACTGGGCTGGGGTCTCACCCCGGTGAGAACTGAACTGGGGGCACTCCCCAGCTCAGCATATGGATACACACGGGTGGGGGCCGGGATTCGATCCTCAGTCCCCAGGGCTGAAAAAGTGAGCACCTAATCCACTGAGCCATCCCGGCTTCCCCATCTATTAAATCTTCTTTACACATTTCTTGGAATTTTTCAGTGAAACCACATGGGCCTGGAGATTTCTTTTGGGGAGTTTTAAACAAAAAGCTCTGCACTAGGCCTCTACTGATGTCACCATGCTGGGGAAGGGTTGGAGTGCCTCCCTTCTGCTTCCACGTGGCCTCCACTGATTACCAGAGAGTCTGTGTGGGATGGCCTCCTTAAGGGTGGGCAGTGGCGAAAGTTGTGCCCCTCTTCCCTCACCCTCTTCTGAGACCATCCCTGATGGGTGAGGAGGGGTTCTCTTTACTGCTGAGTTGGAGGGTTGACATTCAGGCTCCCAGTTCAGCCTTGCTGGCCTGGGTGAGGGGAGGGCCACAGTTTTTTTGCTGGCGTTTGGCTGGAGTAGAGCGGTTATTGTCTAAAAGTTTTCCTTCTTGTTAGGCTGCTCCTTTCCTGGCCCTTGGCTAAAGAGAACAGACTTTTGTTGGTGTTTTATTGTCTGTGCCCATTGGCATTTCAGGGCTGTTGGCTCCTTGAGCTCCAAGTCTGGGCCAGTTTCCACTGTGTTGTTCCTTGGGTCCTGAGGTCTGCAGTCAGTCTCCCTGTCTACCTTCCAGACTCTTCTTGTGTTTGTTTTTATATAATGTCCAGGGACTTTTAGGTGTACTTATTGGGAGAAATAGGGCAAAGTACATCTATTCCATCTTATTGCAAGTGGAAGCTCTAACTGATTTTCTAAATGGTAATTCCCTCCTCCCCCCAGAACATTGATATAGTTGAAAAAATACTTAAAAATTTTAAATTGGGTATATTAAAACTCACAGCATTATTTCACTTCCTTGGCTTGAAGGGAAGCAAACTTACCAAAACAATTTTTCCCCAAATCTACTTCTAGAAAAAAAATTGATCATCAAACAGTACACAAAACATGTGTATAGGGGCCTTGTTGCCTTACTTATATGTTTACTTTGCCTCAGACTACAATATGGCAGAGCATGACTCTGTTGGATCCTGTTTGTATTTAAAACTTTTATATTTTGTTGATTATGAATATTTTTGTGTTGGTTTTTATTATTTTTTTCCAAGATTTATTTTATTGTTTTTGACAGAGAGACAGAGACAGAAAGAGACAAAGAGAAGGGGGAGGGCCCAGAGCAGTCTCCATAGTTGTACATCATCAGTTTTCCATATGGTTTTGTTCCATACAGGTGGGTAGGGACTACTCAGGGCAGGAACTGGGCTGGGGGCCTCCCTAATGGGAGGCATTTCTCCTTGAGCCAGGGGCCAAACCAGGGGGCAAGAACTGAACTGGGGGGGCTCCTGCATGGAGAGCACACCTCAGTTTAGCATATGTCTATATGGGTTGGGCCAAGATTCGATCCTCGGTCCCCAAGGCTGCAAAGCAAGTGCTTAAGCTGCTGAGCCAGCCCAGCTTCCCCTGGTTTTTGTTTGTTAAATATTGCATTATCTGCTTACCTTAAAAGCTGAGTTTTTTGGCATCTCCGGAGGTTTTGTATTCTGAGATGATAGTCCCAGGCTGAGCTGGGCAATGCTTTTGTTTGGGTAAAATGGCGGGCGGGCTCCAGATCTCCTTCACAGTTTATATGAGGGCTGTCTGGAAAAAGCCAGCCATTGTCAATGTAACGAGAACAGTGACATGGCTGGATGCTTTCTGGACAGCCCTCTTACTTACCTCAAAGGGCAAGATTAACTCAGATTTAGCAAAAGGAAAGCTGGATGTGGAGGTTCTCCTGGGATAGGATGCTCTGTAAATAGGAAGAGCGCAGAAATGAAGGCTTTTTAGCTGAGCCCCATCAGTGCACAGGCTGTCCTGTACATACTGGACATTTCACTGGGGTGGGAACTCTGTCCTTCCACTCCCATCCACCTGCGAGAGAGAAGGCCACGGAACCTGCATGCCACCAGGTTCCACCAGGACAGGAAGGGGAGGAGCTTCCAGGGCTCTGGGGTCTGGTCTAATGGTGGCATCTTTGTCATCCAGTTCTTGTGACATTGGGTAGGTGTTTGCCGTCACCTCACTTTACAGAGGAAGCAGCTCGGGCTGCCCCTTGGGAAGAGAGGGTGTTTGCTGCCATCCACTTCTCTATGTGCCATCCTGCCTTCCCCTTCACTCTGTGGCCCATCCTGTGCCAGCTCCGGGCACACACTCAGGAATTCCTGGAACACCTTTCTGCTGCCTGGGCTGTAGGCTCAGCCACCCCAAGAGCAGCTTGATGTCATTCTATTTCCCTTCTCTGCTTGAACACAATGTCCTTCCTTGGCCTTCCCACCCGCCAGACTTCTGCCCCTGCTATATTTAGGATTTTCCATGGTCTTTACCACCAAAACCTTCAACCTTTGCTCAGGGTCAGAAGAGGGGCAAATCAGAGATCTTCAGGCACCTATGGTGGCAGGAAGCTTTTCTCTAGGTCCTTCTTGTGTCCACGCTCTCTCCCAGGTCTTTTCCACCCTTCTCAGGTTTTGGGTGAAAGGCCCAGGTAACATCGAGGCTGGCTGCGGCCAGGCCTGAGATGAGGTTTGCTGAAGCTTACTGCCCTCTATTGGCAAATAGTTATTAATCACTCATTCACTAGGTTCCTAACCTTTTTACCCCAAACAACTTTATTTGTTTACCTTTCATGAAGCCCGTACTTCTAAGGTTTTACCTTCCCTCCAAATAAAACTTTATTAATTATTACTTTCCTAGTTTCTAGGGAGTCAAGGATTCATCTAACCCATCTGATCAGCATAAAATAAGCAAAGCAACTGGATGCTTCATTGTCTATAAAACGCCATGCATGATTTTAAATTATGACAGTAGCCTTTTCCATGACAATGGAAAAGACATTAGAGATCATGCTGTCCAGTCAGCTCATTTTTTAGGCAAGAGAACTTGCTCAGAGCTGCTGTTTATGATACAAGGCTACATATAATGCAACTTCTTTGGACACTGATGGACGTTTTCCCAGTGACAGCATTTAGAGTTGGAGTCAGGCAGGAGCTATGAGCAGGCAGGGGACCCTGCTCAGGGCTAGTAGAGGTCTGGGCTGTGCCTGACTTCGCAGGCCCACTGTGCCCTGGGTCAGGTTCCAGGAACCTGCACTACAGACCTGTGACATTCTAGCACCCCAACCTGCAGGGCTGCTGCCTTCTTCCTCCCAACTCACATTGAGGACTGAATGCCACTCTTTGCCATGGGGTGGATTTTTCTCTTAAAACCAAAGGGGGCACCTTCCATTCTTTTTTTTATTTATATATATATATTTTTTATATTTTTGTTTTATTTTTGACAGAGAGAGAGACAGAGAGAGAGACAGAGAGAGAACTGAACTGGGGGAGCTCCTAGTTCAGCATATGGTTCCACACGGGCCGGGGCCGGGATTCGATCCCTGGTCCTCGGCGCTGCAAAGTGAGCGCTTAACCCACTGAGCCATCCCGGCTTCCCCACACCTTCCATTCTTAATTTCAGGTTCGCTGGCACTGTGTTATTTACTGCTGGCCTGTCCTCTGGTCTCTCAATCTGGATCCCTAATCTACCTTGGGTGTCATAGATTTGGTAGTTACTCTACCAGGGAGGAGACTGAGACTCCCAACTTTCTGAAAGTGACACATGTCTATGTCCCAGGTGTAGCTATGCAGGGACTTCCCAGTCTCTTCTAACATACCCTGATTCTCAGGTGACCCGGCGCTTTGGGATCCCAGGGCTGAAGAAGACCATGGATTGGTTTGGCTACTATGGAGGGCCCTGCCGGGCCCCCTTGCAAGAGCTGAGCCCTGCTGAGGAGGAAGCCCTGCGCACGGATTTCACCAGTAATGGCTGGCTCTGAGGGCAAGGAGGGGACATGGCCAGCCTAAGCCCATCTCAGCTTCAGCCTTGCACTTGCAACCTGAAGAGGACTATGAGGAGATGAGGTCTTTTTCTACTCTGGTCCTCCAGGTGCCTCTTACCAGGCACTGTCGTGCATGCTCATTTCTTATTTTCATAGCCCCATGGCTGCTAGATTTGCATCCTAAACTCTGGGTCACTAGAGACCTTTAGTCTGGAATGGAGCAATTGCTTACTTGTCTCTGCTGTGCTTGCCAATGACCCAAGACAAGTGAGCCAGCAGCCAGAGGGGAAGGGCCTTGGGGGGGTGGAGGAAGGGGCTGGGGCAGCTGGGCACAGAGAGGCTATGATGGCAGGACTATTCAGACTTGGGGATACAAGTCCAGCACAATGCAGCTGGAAGCCAGGGCTACTCTAAGAACCCACGTTCTGACTCCTTCCAGAGGACATGGTAGATTAGGAAACCTGATCAGAAAAATGCCACTGGTCTTTGCAAGACCCCCAGAGATACATTCCAGCTACAGTGCTCCATTCCTAAATTTGTTTTGATTCATCTCATATTCTTGTCTTTGACCTTGATCTCAAGCATCCAGTGAGAAGAGACAACCCAGAACTGGTAAATAATGACACCTGGTGGATAAATCTTACATTCTAGAAGACTACTGTAGTCAACCCAGGTCTAAAACATTAGGGAAGGGGGCTTGGCCTGAGACAGGACCATCTTCTTGCCTATAGGCAATCTGCTTTTATTGTTAAAAATACTTTCTTATTGCAATAAAGTTTAATAAGTTAAACTAATGTGTTGTGTACAGATTGACACTCCACTGCTATGCAGATCTTAGGTTTCCGGCCCAGCTGTCAAGAGCCTACCAAGAGGCAATTTTGCCCTCAAGGTCTGCTTTTTCCCAGCGCTCAGAGAGGTCCTAACAATAATGAGCGAGCAGAGGCAGTAAATTAATGGCAGCCTAGGGAAAGGCTTAGTGAAGTTTTAAATGGGAGAGGTAAGAAGCAAAAGGTTCAACTGACATATTTAGGAGCACTTAGCAAATTAATGAAAAAAAGGCTGCTTTCTCTAAAATGTTTTTACCCTTATTCAGTGATATTGGATAAGTGGCAGAAAACCTGACATGAATTTTTAAAAAATTATTCTGGTGAAAGAGAAAGGTAGATTTTTCTCTTTCTGTCTTCTTTTTTTTTATTTTTAAGATTTATTGAAGATTAATTTTTATTGTTTTTGACAAAAAGAGAGAGACAGAGAGAGACAGAGAGATGGGGGAGGGCCCAGAGCAGTCTCCATAGTTGACAGCATTAGTTTTCCATATAGTTTCACCCCACAGGTGGGTGCAGGGCAGGAACTGGGCTGGGAGCCTCCCTCATAGGCCCCGGCAAGAACTGAACTGGGGACACACCCCAGTTCAGCATATGGGTCCACCTGGGCCGGAGCCGGGATTCGATTCTCAGTCTCTGGGGCTACAAAGTGAGCGCTTAACCTGCTGAGCCATCCCAGCTTCCCCTTAAAGGTATATTTTATTGTTTTGACAGAGAAAGAGAGAGACAGAGAGATGGACAGAGACAGAGAGAAGGGGGAGGGCCCAGAGCAGTCTCCATAGTTGACAGCATTAGTTTTCGACATGGTTTCTTTTCACACCGGTTGGCGCAGGGCCGCACAAGGCTGCACAGGGCTGCACATGGCAAGAGCTGGGCTGGGGGCCTCCTGCATGGGAAGCCTGCCTCAGTACGAACTGAACTGGGGGCATCCCACATGGGAAGCACACCCCAGTTCAGCATATGGGTCCATATGGGTTGGGGCCAGGACTCGATCCTTGGACCCTGGAGCTGCAAGGCGAGTGCTCAACCCACTCAGCCATCCGGCATCTCCTAGATTTCTTATTTAGGGTAAAAGGTTAAGGAGAATATAAAAAGTATCAATCTTCAGCTGAAACTGGGCATCTGGCTGGCACTGAGGCTTGGCACTCAGCACTGGGACCCTTCAAAGGCAACTGCTAGAGGATCTGAGTACAGAAAACAATACGGTTTAGGGAAGGGGCAGAAAGTTATGGCCTGTGGTTCAGTCTAGCATACCGGTAAAGTGCTCAGCCCCTGGGCTTAAGCAGGCCTTGAATGAAGTTCTTGGATCTGCCCATTAGTGTCTGCAGGACTTTGGGATACTTAACTGCCCTGAGCCTCATCTGTAACACAAGAATAGAATCTTTAAGCACATTCTCCCTGGACTTAGATCAGGCATGTAAAGAAGTTAGTGGCCAGGGGAATGTGCAGAGAAAAGGAAACCCAGAAAGGAGTGACTTGCCTTAGGTAACCTGGCAGGTGTGACAATGACTGGTCTCAGAACTTGGGCACTCCAATGCTCAGGTGATGGGAGTGCAGTGGAAAGTGCTTTGAGATCAGAAAAACTGGGATACAAATCCCACCCAGCTCTGCCACTTCCTAGTGTGAGCAACCTGAGCCTGTCTGACTTTTTAAAGAAATGTTCCTACCCTGCAGAGGTTTTGAGAATTAGATGACATTGTGTTGTGAAGTGTGCAGTGTCAGCTCCAAGCCTCTGTCTGTGATTAACCTTTAGAAATAGCAAATGGGTTAATATTCATGAGGACACAGAGCAAGAATGTCAAGAAAACCAGGTATAGGCAGTTCTGGTGATTTGTTTATTTCTCATAAACACTTGTTTCTACAGTACAATTCAGAGAATAAATAGAGGCACACGGCTATAATTTCCACCACAATTGGCTGTTGAGGAGACAATCAGTGTGAGGATAGGGAACTGGGGCTGTGGTGGGTGGGACATGTTTGGGTCACAGGGTAACTGGAGGGCCTCCATGATGAACTGTGTAGGGATCCAATCGGCCAAGATCTGATCCCCAGGCCTGATGGCCAAGGCTGATGCTGGATAACGACAGTGAACCAAATGCAAGGAGCCAAGTACTCTTGCAGTTCACCATGGTCCTAGGATGGGCCCAAGTCTACTAAACTACTGGTCCACCGGGAAGGAGCTGTGTCAGCCCTAAGGATACAGTTCACTCCGCGCAGTAGGGCCTGAAGTGGCCCAGAGATGCCTTTGCCCTGGAGGGAGTAATAAATACAAGTTCTAAGATGACTGTTTACATCAGTTTCTTTCTTGACTCTCCCATAAAGGGATCCTGTCCCATATCTAAGGAAGGAGAGAGGCACAAATGGGAAGTATCTGCTGAAACTCAGCATGTCAAGTCCAGGAGAGGGAAACAGCACTCGTACAGAATCCTTCACAGGGGGATACGCAGACACGGACAATAGTCTGGTCAGACAAAGTGGAGCCTGGAGCCATGATGCCAACCAGCAGCGAAAGAGGGGGTAACATACAGAACAGCTCTGGCCTTCACTTTCATAGGGCTGCTGTCCTATCTAAGCCACCCCTATCTTTTTCCTCAGTTCTCCAGAGTAACAGCACTGCCCCTTATTTGGAGTTAGCATCACCTGCCTCAAACATAGGCAGAATGTAGAGATTATTTATCACCTGGCAGAAAATGAAGGAGCAGGCAGCATAGGTCTGCACTGGGTGGCCCAAGGTGTTAGGAACAGAGAGTACGAACAAGTGAGACAAGGGAAGGACACAACTGGTCACCAGTGCTGCAGGGCCTTGCGGCCAGAGTCCATGGGACTTCTCTGTGATTGAATCCCTGACTGGCAGGTGACAGGGCACAGCACAAGGCTTCTGCTCCAAGATCAAGCTCATCTCCTCTCACATCTGAATCACTTGTTCACCTCGAGTGAATAATGCGGTGTATGCTTTATCCAATACTTGTCACCCCATCAGGCAGTGAGACTTCTGGCTGACTTGGAAGCACTTTGGGCCCTCTGAACAACTGCGGAGCACTTCTCACGCCGCAGAAGCTTATTGTTCTCAAACAGACCTTCGTTGCGGGGTATTCCATGTGAACCATCAGGGAAAGTCAGCAGGCCTTTGAGGGGGACAGAGGAAATATGGGAGTGACAATGGCATTAATGACTCAGAGATCAGCTTGACAGGTAGAGGTGGAGGAGGAGAAAGACTCGCACCCCTTCTCCAGAACACTCTGTCATAAGTCCCATAAACAGGGGGCAGGGCACCATCGCTATGACTGCTGTGCATCTCAGGCTAACAAGGTGCACTTTTACCCGCATTACACTCACCTGCTGGGCTGCAACTTACCAAAACCATCTACTCTGCCATTTTTAAATTCCCCCTCAAAGGTCATGTTATCATGTCGCATGAAGACTCCGACGCCATTAAACTTGCCTTGGGCAAACTCCCCCTCATACCTGCAGAAAAATAAGATGTTAGCCTTTAGGAGGGGAGTGAGCTACCATGGTTAAATGAGCCAAGCAGCTACCAATATGTGTTACTTATTAATGCCAAAGAGCAAAGCTGATTCCACTTATCTCAGAGCTTCACCCACTCAGCTCCCAACCAGCAGAGAGGGGTCAGAGTGTATGTATGATATGAGGCCCTAATCTCAAGGAAACCACAGTACTGGTGGGGTGGAAGGTCACTCACATCTGGACATTTCAAGTTTCAGATCTATTTATAAAGTAACCAATAAAAGAACTAATGCTCACTCATTTCCTGTTTTCAGAGCACCTGGGGCACGCTCAGGTTTGACTGCATATTGACCATCATTTTTAGATCTGAGCCTCCCCAGTTTAAGGCTGAGAAAGGAATGACCCCATACCTACCTTGAGCCATCTGAGAAGGTCAGTACCCCAAATCCATTAAAGAGCCCATTCTCAAAATGACCCAGGTAGGTGCCACCATCTGCAAACATTAGTTGACCAAAACCATGTCTGCGGCCTGAGCAAAGAGAAGAACAGATATTAGGTTGGGATGGGACAGGTTTGGGGTTCCCTCTCACTGTCTAACATCCCTTGCCTCCCATCACCCCACCCACAAAGGAAAGCAGAGAAACAATGGCATTAGCAGGGCACAGAACTATTACCCAGAGTCAGGCACCAGGAAAACCTGGCTCCTGGGGCCTTCCCATCTTAAGTCATAACCATGAGATTTGGAGCAGGTCTCTCTAACGTATAAAAGATAAGAGAGCACTTAAAAATAGCACACAGTGCCTTTATTATGTGCCAGGCACTTTTTAAAGTATTTTGTATTTATCATCTTACTATCCTCATGACAGCCTTATGAGGTATGAACAATACTATTATTATTCCTATTAAACAGATGTGGAAACCAAGGCAAAAAGAAGCAAATAACTTCAAGTTCCCAGAGCAATTAACTGGTAGAGTAAGAATGCTAACACAGCAAGCAGCCTGACACGAGAGCCCTCAGCACTTACCTACTTTGCCACTCTGAAAAAAATAAAAGTATACCACTTAGCACTGCGAAGCTACTGTGTAAACCTAACAGCTAGACTGGCAACACTGTTTTGAGCTTTGTTATATCCACAGGGCTCAGAAACCAGAGAAGGATGTTAAAGGAGCAATAATCCTCCTCAGAGTAGAGGCATTCTTTGGTGGACAGAGACTCCCCAGCACAGCCTCAGGAATTTTCTCCTCTAAAGGTCAGATTATAGGGCACAGCAGGTGTTAGGGAGGCAGGAGAAAAGGCTGAGGATGTATGGAGGCAAAATCACATCCCATCTGCACACTTTCTCCTCTCAAGGCTTAAGAATTCATCAGCAGTGGCATTTGCCATGAAAAGAATGAGGCCGCTGTCTGAAAGCAGCATAAACCGTCCTTCGCTGGCACAACTAACTGTACAGGAGCCACGTCTCACTGGGGAAGTTCCTAGCTTGCTAGGACTGGACCCACAGGACTTTTATGTGGCCATACTGTTTCCAAACTGAACATCATTAAACTACTTCCTGTATAGTCTCAGGCTCCAAAGAATTTTACCATTCCTAGGAATAGAGATGCTTCTAAATATAATAAACTGTCATAGGAAATTCAAGGCAATGAATGTCATTTGCTCTTTTTTTTCTTTTTTTTTTATTGTTTTTGACAGAGAGAGAGATACAGAGACAGAGAGAAGGGGGAGGGCCCCAAACAGTCTCCATCGTTGTACATCATTGGTTTTTCCACATAGTTTCATTCCACAGGTGGGCACAGGGCTGCACAGGGCAGGAACTGGGCCGGGGTCTTCACCCTGGTGAGAACTGAACTGAGGGCACTCCCCAGTTCAGCATATGGGTCCACACTGGCCAAGGCCGGGATTCAATCCTCGATCCCCGGGGCTGCAAAGTGAGCGCTTAACCCACTGAGCCATCCCAGCTTCCCCAATCATTTGCTCTTGAGTGCTCAATTTCCAAACTTCTTAAGATTCACTGGAATCAAGTCATTGCAATGAATTCTGTATACTTTCTGATTTATGGGAACCAAAAATAATTCATTTTCCTCTGCTGAGTATGTTAACATTTAGAAAATCAATTCCCATATGAACCTCTAAAGGATAAAAGTGTTAAGACACTTTAACTTAGAAGTGGAAAGATTTAACTTACTTATGGAGGTTGGATTTACCGTACAATAGTATTTTCTAATTCCTTTATAATCCTAAAATCGAATAAAGGAAAGGCACTATTCAGATTAAATCTTGGAGTTAGACATGACAACTCATAAAGTCGGCTTATAGAGCCTGAGGTATTTTGTCCTTCAGCCAAATGAAGTGTTTATCACTGGATACCCCCTAGGGGTCCTCTCACCCTCCTTCCACTCGCCACGATACTCCTCCCCACTGGAGTAGGTGAAGGAACCTTTTGTCAGGGTCATGGTGACAGCTTACAGAAGGATGAAAACTGTAGGACACAAGCAGAAGAGAACCAGTGTCACAGGATGGCTAGAGGGAAGGCCTGCAGTGCAACCTTGCAAATATAATACATTCTAAAGGCTACCAGCCCAGTAAGTATATACTACCTTGAGTGCATTTAACAAAACTACCCACCTCTCCAACCACCACCATCACCACCTCCACCCAAGCAGTCTTATCCTTCTACTGGCCTTATAAAGTTTTCAACCAGTTCCAACTTTCTATGACCTGGGCCAGAGATTTAGGATTAATCCACAAATATTTGCTTGATACCTGCTATACACTTAGTCAATGTGTAAAATATAGTCTATTTCCTCAATAAGTTTATAATCTAGTTGATAAGACTAATAATCAAAGCACTGAATAATGCAAGAGCTAATATAAACAAGTGCCAGATTGGACAGCAGAGATTAACAAGGGGCGGACAGAATTTAAAATAAACAGAGACGAACACAAAGGGCAACCAAGAAAACATGGTGAACAAAAGCACAAAGAGCAATGTAAACATGAGAGGGTCTGTGGGAATAAGAAGCTGTGTCTTGCTAGAGTTGAAGGTATATTTAGGGAGTAATGGGAAGTAAATTTGTCTAGGTACACTCAGCCTAAACCCATTTCCCATTGGCTCCAAGAATACTCACCTGGGGTGATAGTGGCGATAGCACTTACCCAATGACAACATGCAGATTAGTCCTAACCTTACCCTCAAAGTTTGCCATGAAATATCTCACTCTTATTATTATTTGTGCATTGCTTTAGTATATCAATAGTCTTTGGAAACAAATGACATCATTGTATTTATAGCATTCTGTTTTTAGTAGTGGTATTTCCATTTACAAATATAGTAATTCTTGATTGCTGAAAATGTCAAATCCTAGAAAATTTAGCATTCCTTTATGTGAAAAAAATGATTAAATACTGATCATCATATATATTTCTGTGACATTAGAATTAGAGACAAGTTCTGTTGAGAAATCACTTCAAGAACAGTTTTTTATATTTTATTTTCACATTGAAAATCAGTCAGATTTGCTTCAGCCCCAAAGAGCATGTTTATGTAAAATTAAATGAATGTGGCAGCGAGCTGCACATTTTTTTCTACATGGGAAATTGGTTAAATCTGAAAAAAACATCTCAGACTTAATCTGAACACCTTCATTTTATAGATGGAAACACAGAAGCCCTGAGAGTTAAAAGCTAGTCCATGACTGAGCTGGAACTAGTGCCTGGGCCTCTCCTGATGGCTCCTAAGCTCTTTCTCCCCCTGTACTACGCACTCTGCTTTTAGGGTCAGGCTAGCTTAATGGGATCCTTGAGAGCTAGGAGGAAAGTTTAAAGTTAATAAGGTGGATAAAGAGGAAGCCTCCTGGGGTGTGTGAACAGGCACGCATCATGATGAAAGCAGAGTTTAAGGAATATGGGAGGAGATCCAAGATGGCGGCATGAGAGGAGAACGCCGATCACTGCCTGGGAAGGGCCTTGTGAACAGAGGGGAATCCACAGGGGAAACCCTGAGAAGCAACCTCAACTAGGAGAACCACACAACGCAGAACAACACCCAAAGGTTAGAGAAAAAAGGGGAGAGCGGGAGAGGGAAAGGGAAGCAGCGGTTCGGGGACAGACTCGGAGCGCGGCCCGGGGCTGGCAAAAACAAAGGGGGATTGGGGACTACGGTCACAGTGGAGCTGGATCGAGGGCGGGCTGGAAGCCGAGACCTAGGGAGCGTGGAAGCCCCACAAGACTGTGGACAATTTAACATCCGAACTCAAGGGACAGCACGCAGTGCCCTAATCAGATCACGGAGCCTAAAGTGGAACAGGGACTGTGGAGCAGGGCGGCGGCACTTCCCGGCGGGCGGGGTG
>PVKE010005826.1:0-40296 GCA_004027555.1 Craseonycteris thonglongyai
AAATCTTAAAAAAAAAAAAAATTAA
This sequence comes from Craseonycteris thonglongyai, assembly GCA_004027555.1. NCBI lineage: Eukaryota > Metazoa > Chordata > Mammalia > Chiroptera > Craseonycteridae > Craseonycteris > Craseonycteris thonglongyai. The sequence continues at coordinate 26 of PVKE010005826.1, forward strand.
ATGTATTTCACTTTGGGAGGGATCAGGAAGAACTGCAGGAGTGGGGGGTAGTATAGACCAGCCAAGACAGAGAGCAGGTGTAGTGAAAGAACCAGTAAGCTGGTTTGGTTTGTCAGTGAGGAGAAAGTGGTGGGAAATATGACTGAAGAGACGGCCTGAAGCCAGACCAGGAAGGGTGTTCAATGCCAGGCTACAGAAATTTGGGCTTCATTCTATAGATATACAGAATGACAGGAATTTCACTTAGGAAATAGGATTGTTCTGGCAGATTGGGACGCACAAAAGTAGATAAAGATGCGTTCAAGGAAGACCAGTTCAAATGGCTACAGAAAAGTCAAGAATATCCAAAGCCCATTTGTCAAAGCTGCTGTCCCGTGTCAAGTGCTCTGCTGACCTAGCTGTGTGACTCTGGGAAAGCCAGCGTGCCTGAGTCCTCGATTTCTTCATCTGGGAAATGGATGCACTGAACGTGCTCTGGTAGGTTTCAGCCAGCTCTGATATCTCAGTAGTCTCATGAAAATGCTCTTCTTGAAATTTAATCCTCAGTGGTTTTAGTCTGTGAAACTGGGACCGATTTGTACAGATCTTGAATGTGCTTGAAAATACCATCTCGGTGTTTTCTTCTGCTAAGAACCAAAATTCTTAAAATTAATATAGCATTATGCTTTCCATCTTTAATTAACCATTTGTAAGTAACTAACTGCTTTTATGTTGTTGATGGGTAACTATGACCCAGAAGAGTTGACTTTGCATAAAATGAACCCAATCCTCTAGTCTTGGTGTTTCTTTTTCTATAATCTTCTCATACAGAGACTAGAACTGACAAAAGACTAAGTCACAATAGAATATCCTTGAACCCATGTTATTGTTTTTAAAGCCAATTTGTTGCCCTTTCATAAGGAATGACCAGAGAAGGAAAAAGAGTCCCCATGCCCAACTTAGTTCAGTTTAAGTTAAGGTGACCAGATTTTAACATTGGTAAAGCAGGACACCATTGACCGGCGGGGTGGGGGTGTGGGTGTGTGTGTGTGTGTGTTCTTGATTAAAAATTGGGTCTATCTCCCGCCGTTCCCTAGCTTGTTGTGTTCTTTCCAAAAATCGGGACTTTTTTAAAATGCCGCGGACGTGGGACAAATTGTTAAAAATTGGGACTGTCCCGCCAAAAGCGGGACGTCTGGTCACCTCGGTGTAAGTCTACCACTACATTTTCCAACTGACCTATTCATTAATGTTTATAGAAAAGAACTCTTCTAAGCTGTTATAAATCAGGGTGTGTTTCAGATGGTGTGAAGACAGGGTGATTAAATCATCCCCATTCCTCTGTAACTTTCTCAGTTATAGTGCTCCAAGTCTCGTGTCCTGAGAAACCTCTGTCTCAGGTAAAATGGATCACTGGTTACCTTCGGAAAATGTTCTTGAGGTCCAGAAATCGAGAATGTCTAAATCTTCCCTGTCTTAAGTACCCAACTCCCCATGAGGCTCCTGAAGACGCCATATGAAGAAGAAAGAGCAGCAAAGGGTAGCTACAGTGTTTCAGTTGGTCTTCAGCTACTAACAGGCTGGGCTAACCCTGGTACCTGCAGAGAGCTGCAGAAAGGCTGTGATGGGACCCAGGGACCAGTTGAGAGGCCAAGGGCCTCCATATTGCTCCTTCAAATTTTAAGATCTTAGAAGCTAAGACTCTTTGGCCTGCAGTAAAGTAGAAACAGAAGACCGGACTCTGTGCAAGGATAAAAAGGAAGCTGGCTGCCTCTGGGGGCCTCGGTGCAGGGTATCTTAGTCCACGGACGGATGATGCAGAAGACAGAGCCACGACTATGGTCTCTCATTGCCGAGTGACTCCTTATTGGTAAACGTGGCCTAATTAACCCATGTTCTGAATAGTAAGGCCATCTCTTCCCTGGTAGGGATCCAGGGGTGGGAGTGGAAGAGGAGAGACCGCCTTCCCGCACCAAGCTAACCAACAGGCAGGGAGGTGTCACTGTGCGAATACGTAAAACTTCTCTAAGAAGTCGATTTTTTGAAATAATTTTTTCAAATCAAATCTTATTTCAAAGTAATAGAAGACTTTTTAGTTTCTTTAGTAGACAATTTATTTTGATAAACTTGCTCAATAACAAAAATACAAGTGAAGAAAATTATGTTCATTTTATACAGTTTGTATTAACAATTTGTTTTGAAACTATTAATTGAAAAATGTTATAACCAATTAGAAAACAATTCTTAATAAAGTTTGGGGTAATATACAGACCTTGTTCACAAACTTCAAAATCTCTTGAGGTGATACAACTAATAAATCCTGTGTAGGGAATACAACCTACACAGGCCACTTTTTTCCTTCATATATTTTTAACCTTGAAAACTTAGCTCTGAAAGACAGCTTACTGTTTTGTTATTATGAGTGTACATTTAATTTTTAAAGGAAGATCAAAGTGGGTTGATAAAGCAGTTACTACAACCAGAGTAACTGTGGCTAGTAGTCTTTTAATAAAGACAAAATAAATGCAACATGTTCTTCCCATGAAGCCCACGATGCAAAGTAACAGCTAGAAGTATATCCAAAGTTGGTTTCCAATATTTTTTCGGGGCCTTTCCTCTAAATCAATAGATTGTATGTCACCAGGACTACTTATTATTTTACTTAAGAGATTAAACAGTGAATTCACAGAACATCAAGTGGGGATATCAAAGCTTTAGGCAAAAGGGTAAAAACCAATGAAGTGTTTTGGTCATCTCTAGAACATTAAAAAGAATAAAAAGAGCCATCCTTCAAAAACAAAACAAATGGAACAGAAAATAAGTTTATAAGAAGTAGAAGAGTCAGAAAAATTACATACGCACATTAACAACATAGAACATGAATTACCTTTGGAAAGGATCATACTGAAATGTTTGCTTTTAATAAAGTGAAGGTTTTCCACATTTACAGATGTTTAGGCATGTTCAATAGGAGCTTCCAAAAATTTCAAACTAATTAAGTCCTGTGCAAATAAAACCTATAAATAGTTTTCAGCAGATTTTACAGTGATGTTCTTAGGTATGAGAATAATGCACACACTCTAAAAACAATAACAGTTTGACACATGATTGCACCATAAAACAGTGTTTTATATACAGTTTACAAGGTATGATTTCCTGCTATAAATTAATACTGTACTATATAGTACTTATTATAGTGACCTTTTAAAAAGCAACTGCTGACGGTTGTCTCTCTTTTCAATTACAGGATATATAGAATTTTACAGGAATGAGTCCATTTCAACGATTGGTCTGGAAGAGTACAAAGATCTGACTTCACATACTGTCTGAGGGGAGCGTTTTAATCCTGGATTAGAGTGCTGGCTGGTTAGAGGGAGTTTTCCCCTGTCAGTCCTCCTTGCACTGGGCCTCCAAGACAATGATGAAATTAAAGACAACTTAATGGTTTGGGTAATAGATACAAATAAAACCTTAAATTGTGTCATCTTCTAAGCAATACCACTGTAAGTGAAAGAAGTAAACGGTGGGGAAATTCTTAGCAGCTGAGAAATATTCTCTCCCCATGCTCATGATCCAGTTAAAAATATTTTGAGAAAAACTATTTACAATAAAATTCATCTTTTGGAAGAGAAAAGCTCTGGGTCATATCATAGATTAACTTGAACCATACTTTGCTAACACTTTAGCTCAGTGGTATAATGGTGACAACGAAAGCGTTCCTTCAAAGTGACCCACGTGACTGAGGGTCAGTCAAATCCCCGTGGGAACGGCAATCCCGAATGCCCACAGCACACGTCCAGTGGTATTCTTACACTGACTAGACATCAGAACACTTGGGGGAAAAGGCTCCCTCAGGCATCTTTTGAAGGTTTCTTCAGCCCTGGGAGGGAAAAGTGTGACACTCCCCCAGGGACGCACCACGGTGGTGGCCAGGCCTTTCCCCCACTCCTGAGTGGGCTGCAACACTGGGCCTTCCTTCCACAATCAAACTCTGCTGGATTAACAGTAAGGAAGTATGAACGTTACACAAGCCCGTGTAGAAATCACTGGGCTCCTCTACTTCATGCTTCGAGTAGCTGAGGAGGCAGCCCCATCTCTGAAGTAGTCATTCTAAAATTTACAATCTAGGTTTCTAAAAAAGCAGTACGTTCACTCCTGTTTGTGTGAAGTTGCACTACATGGAGCTTGGACTACACAGGACTCTACCTCCATTAATAGGGACACTTGGATTGCCGTTTCACTATAAAGAAGAAAAACTTAGCTCCACTGCCATGAAAACTTACTTTCCTTATCATGAAAGACCCTCCTGCCCCACATTCCAACAGGAGATTACCTATAGTGTTCACCAGGCAAAACAACTCAGCACTGACATGAAGGCATAGAAATGTGGAGAAGAGAAATACTGTCTTCTGGAACTATCTGCGGGTTCAAGGGTTAGCTGTAATGCTTCCTTTAGGAAAAAACGTAAAGCTGTGGGTTTAGTACAGCCCTTTAAAGTAAATGCAAAAATGGGCTTTTAGCAAACAAAGGCATACAGCATATACAGAAAGTATTATATTGCTCAGGTTTTTGGTGAAGGAGATCAATAATGGTTACAGATGAAAAGAACAAATTTAATTTTTATAGCAGAGTGATGTTAGTGTTGTAAATAGCCAAAATACTGTAAGTTGATATTACTAGTGAACTCTGTGTTTATGTAAAGTTGTAAGCTCGAACATATAAAATGCATTATTAATATGACAGACTAAGCCAGTAGAAAAAGAACCTCTGTACAACAGACAACAGTTGCCAATAATTTAAATAGTGTCAGATTCCCAAATTACAAGGTTTGACATGATCTTACTTTCTACTCTCATATACAAATAAATTAATCCTACAAAGAATTTTAGCTTAACTTAAAATTACACCTAGAAAGGTATGGGATTATTTGTACCTATTACAAAAACCTGTTAAAATCAAGGGCTGCTACAAAGAATGAGGTAAACTGAAGACTCTCTCCACTATGCAGCCTTCAGATAAATGGCTTTTTTTTTTCTATTGAATTCTAGGTTTGCACACCACAGTGTTTTGCTAGCAAAGCATTCAGAGTTCTCTTCCAGGAACTGTTTGCATGTGTGTGTATATAAATCTACACACACATACATACATACATACACACACACACACACACACATATATACACACTATATACTGCATCAGCAAAATATATATATTATATATATTTATATAAATATAAGGAACATTTCTCCCACCCACCCACCCCAGCAACATGTTTCTTAGTATTGATTTTTTTTTTTTTGTACACAGAGAACAGGGAATTTCAGAATTTTTACATACATTTTAGCAAACAAGTTTTGATCTATCGGCTTCTTGGTGCAGTAATGCAATGGCAACCCATTCTGGTGCCAAAGGCTCATACCATTACAAGGAAACTTGAACACTAATTTCTTAGAAGGTGAGGCCAGCCCCACAGAACTTTTCTTGCATCCCTCCGGTCCACCATGATTCATAAATACTTAGAATTTCTTTTCCTCAAATGAATCATTAGACATTAAAAATGCAACAACAGTCACAAAGGGCCACATGCTTTTCAGTACAAAGCATTCTCCTTCCCGCAGTTGCTATCACAGTGCAGACCTGACTGCCTGAATTTGCTCAGGAGATGTAGTCAATACTGTCTGTATTTGGTTATGGAAAAGGCTCTCCTTATTTTTGTTTTTAATCCAAAGTGCATAGTGAGAACAAATCAAAGTTGTTTTTTTTTTTCTTTTCCGCATCAGTTTCATCTAAGCATCTTCCTATGTGAGGACTACTCAAATGTCTTGCCTTTATCCTCCCCACCCTCCAAAATTTAAAAAAATAAAATAAAAAATAATAAAAGAGTCAAGCAATTTTAACATTCATCAGCCTGGTAAACAAACTTTGCCAGCAAATAGAAGTCCTACTATGGTAAAGAAAATTGATAAGACAAAAAGTACATATGACGACCCAACGACTGTGTTGTTGGGTAATTTATAAGGTTGACCTCCGACTTCATTGATGTAAAATCCTATTGGGAATATTAGGGCAGCCATACAGAAAAGGATCACTGTAAAACAAACCAAAACACAACATTAGTAACACGGTTTGGTGATTAGAAAAACAATGAAAATTTGGTACAGAGGAAGTTTGTAAGAAGGGCTGTGGATTGATAACATTGGTCAAACATGAACCACTTGTCAAAAGATTTGCACATACTACAGATCACATCATGTATCCACAGCCTAACACTTAAATACAATAAAAGGTGGGTTAGTATTTTAAGGCAATTTTAAGTATCAGCACTGAGAAAGGCCCTCAAACCTACTTGCACATACTGTTCTTAACCATTTATGTCGTCATGATGAAGGGCCCAGCCTCCAGCCACCTAGGGGGCTAAGTTCTGGCTGTGCCACTCACAGGCTGTGCTATCTGGTTCTGGTTCCCTTCTGAATAAACACCAGAAGTAGAAACAAACCAGTATCAAGTCCCTGACACAGTGCCAGGCTGATAGTGAATGATGAATGTTGCATATTATCCTCAGTTATGATTTTGCCAACTCTCGGTTCCTCTCGGTTGGTATTAGAAGGAACTGGAGAGAAGGTACATGTAAGTACCATGTACCTTACTCTGATTTAAAATCAGCTATTGGCAAGAACCTGAGACTTCTGATTAGCGAATTGTCAGAGTGGTTATCTCTTATTATGAACAAAGTTCCAAAAAAAAACAACCTGTCAAAGAGTTTTGACTACACAGAGGTTCAAATGGGAGAATGGGAGAAAATCTCTAAGTTCTGTATACCAACACAATGGATATAGTATTTGCTAGAATGTTTCTAGAAAGATATCAGAAAAGTCAATGTCTGGGTGAAGGTAATTCCACAGGACATTGTTTCAGCCAACAGCATGCTCCCTGTGCTCTTTATAGAGAACGCAAATTACCTGTAGATAGATAGGCTAGCTTTATCAAGAAAATGGTCTGTGGTTTTTGAAAGCACATTCAGCAAATGTTCATAGTCCTTCAAATTTCTCTGGAGGCAGCCACATTTCTTCAGTGCAATGTGAAGACAGACTACTGTAGTCACTGAATATGAAGAGCTGAAGCTTTCCATTATCATCTGAATGAGCAACCTTTTCTAAGTTAAACTTATCCCCAGGAACACTGAGAGAGTTTTGGATAAACATAGCAGCTGACACTTGTCCTAAATTATTTTTGTGTGAATCGATCAACAAAATTTAATAGAGTCCTTAAAAAACCAACAGGAGTCTTTTTTTGGAAGGAAAAACTCCAGAAATGTAATAAAAAAATATTATTTTCATAAGTAGTACAAACTCAAGAGACATACCCGCACTTCTTGTTTGCTTTGCACTATCTAGGTTGATTATTTAATATTATGCAGACATATAGCCTATCTCATTTTGAGTAAATGACCACACCAAATAATGTTACATAAGCAACTTTGAATTCTTTCCAATACCTATTTGAACAAATGAAAAATTCAGGAATTAATAAATGTTGATCTTTTGGCCTTTCTGTTGTATAGTCAACAATAAATAATTTTATTAGTGCTGTCAATGTCCACTTAGTATTATTTGTCACCAATTTCTAGTGGCCCTTATGTCTTAATATGGTTTGGTAGTAAAATAAAACCACAACTAAGTAGCCATATACAAATTCATAAAAACAATGGGATACCATTATGGTTTTAGAAACAATTTGTTTAATGACTAACTTAACCTCAAGAAACAAACAATTCAGAAATGCTTTAAAGATATGCAGATATTTTATAGTTAACTGTGACAACTCAATTCCCATCCTTTCCTATTAGAAAATAAAAATCTAGTCATTACAATGGAGTCATCATTTAATGATTATATTTAGAATTTAATATTTCACAGGAGTTAAATATTTTCCAAATTGTTTAGAAAAAACTTAATCAAATTTAAAGAAAGCAATGAACTCTTTCCTATTCAATCTAATTTTGGTTTTTAATCCAAAGAATTATGTTCTCTATACTTCCTGGGGAGATTTAATGTGGGTGAATGAGTTTTCGTTTAAGCTATTGAGACTTGTGAAGTTACCTTAGCTCTCAAAATATTATTAATCTGATAGCATCAACTTCTGACAATTAAGTTCTGGGTCCTAAGTAAGTCTAGAAAGACCTAACTTCAGATCCTCCACAGTGGTGAGAGTCAGCTATCAGGATGTAAATTAGGGTGGCAAAGGAAAGGACAAGGGTCAGACTTGAAGAAAAAGACATCTTGGTTACCACTCCCACCCTCACCCCCACCCCAGCTACCCACAGGCAAACCCCACCATGTGTGGCTGGCTGTCCTCTGAGACATTTCCCCACTCTGCAAACCCAGCAGAAAATGCTATCCTCACATGCTTACCAAAACTAAAGCTTAAATAGAAAAAATATGAGACCTGTCCAGGAGAAAATCCAGCCATTGCCAATATAACGAGCACAGGTACATGGGTGGATACTTTCCGGGCAGCCCTGCTCTATACGTAGAGATGATGTACAATAGCACATTTTCAAAGGCGGAGTGGAAACACTAGGGGGAGCTGCAGGCACTGTCAGGACTGCCACCCCAGTGGGCTAGCTCCCGCAACAAAAATAACGTTTCTAAGAAGGCGAAGAGTAATGTAGCTCTATGTTTGCTTATGACATTAACTCCAAGATATACCGTTGAGCTAAAAAAACAAGGTACAGAATAGTATAAACAGAATAAATATATATTTAAAGAACACACACATATACATACATGCTTTTATGTATGGAACCCCTCTGGTAGGAAACCCTAGAAACTGGAAGCAATGGTTGCCTCCAGGAAAGGGGTATTGGATAGCTGGGTGACAGGGCCACACATGAGATGCACTTTTCACTTGCTGACCCTTCCATAGGCTTTGAATCATGTATCATATGCTCATATTATTAAAAAAAAAAAAAATAATAATTTAAAAAGAAAAAACACACTGCATGTTGGGGTAGCTACATATGCTTAAGTATTCTCTATTGAAGGGAAATAAAAAACAAGATAATCACAGTTATTTCCCATTATTAGGTCACAAGAAACAATGGCTCAATGAGCATCTTTAATACTTCCTTTGACTCATACTACTTTTGCTAAATTATATTTGAGATATTTCATATTCAGAGTATACACATTCCCAAATATCAACAAATCTAGAAACTACATCCTTCTTCTTTGATTTTACATAGAGAGTGAATTCTATCTGGATAAGTGACTATGTCTGTGAGTAAAGATCTCTTTAAATTTCTCATCAATACCTTCTAATTTAGCAGCACTGTCTCTACAACTGCATCCAGATCCTACTATCTGGAAAAGAACTGTCTTGGGAGGTCTTTTTGACCTCAAATAAGATTGCCAATTTGTCTCACATTTCTTAACAAGGATGGGAAAGACATGTCAAAAGCAACTTGATCTAAATTTTAAAATTAAGAGATCTATAGAGACAAAAATAAAACAATAGAACCAGAAACATATACATTAAGAGAAACAATTTCAGGGAGAGGGAGAGATAGAATCTCATTACTTACTCTGTGGTCTTTAAGGACAAATTGAGTTTTAACATTAGTGGGGATATGTGGGATTATGCCTCACAGACATGCGTTCTAAATGAAAATATCAAAAAGTAAGCTGTGTTATAATATTCATTTTTTAAAACTTATGTAAACCTGAGGTGAGTTTAAGGCATTAATACAAGTTAAATTTCACAGTATTTGGCCTACGTATCACTGTCTTGTTTTGTTTTTTAATTAGTTGTTAAATGTATTGGGGTGACATAGGTTCCAGGTGTACAATTCTACATCACATCTTCTATCAGGTACACAGTTCTACATCACATCTTCTATGTGTTGCATTGTATCTTGTTCTTTACAGCAGGGTTTCTTAGCGGGGACCTATTGCTATTTTGGGTCAAAGAAGTCTTTTTGGTGGGGGCTGTCCTGTGCATTTGATGTTTAGTAGCATCTCCCTAGTTGTGACAATCAAAAATGGTTCCAGGCATTGACAAATATCCCCTTGGGGACAAAATTGCTTTAGGAAGAATGAAGTAAGAAACTAGAATTATAGAAATAGCTTTTCTTTGTGCATTTTTGTTTCTTTTAACTTGGGATAAGCCTCTGATGTGTTCTAAAAGTAAACCAATTTTGCAAAGTACCAGAGAATGTATACTATATAAATATATCGCATGCCTGGGCCTAGCTTAATGGAGTAAGAAATGTTGAGAAACAATTATTAAATGATCAAATGTGCTGATTTTTCTTTCAAAGTCACATACAACTCACAGTAGAAAATAAAAAATCAATGATATTGACAAGCACATCAACACCTGAATCTACTTTATAGCTGTTATATTTTCATCTAGATTTATCTTTATTTGATAGGTGATACCAATACCTTCAAGAAGAGGAAAAGACCCAGCCAGGTTAGTGGTAACTCTGAGTCACAGACCCGAACACTTATGCCACAATATGAGCAAAAGTAAAATTCATTCAAATAGCATTTTACACCAAACAATTAAGGTTTTGGATGTCCTGGTGCTGTGGTGAGAACACTGAAGAGCTGATGGGACTGCGCAGGGTTTATCTGACGGCCGTAGGCAAGTGGTGCTCTTTGATGATTATGGAGTCCTTATTACCGATTCTTGATTATCTTCATAAAAATACCAGTGTGCGTGCCTTCTAGACAAATTTAGTAAGCACAGGCTACTTACTTCCAGTGAATGCTATCCATCGAGCATATTTTGTAGCTTCTCTTCGCCAGTGGGAGGCCACCAGCAAACCACATGTGACAGTCAATGAAATGATTCCCATGATGATAAAAAACAGTGTGGTCACCCACTCTGGGGGGAGCCGAGGTGGGATGCACGTCCGGTCTCGTCCATGGATTGTTTGACACTGTCGCACAAGGCCCACAGTGAGTGCTCCTGGGGGAGATGCAAAAGGTGGGAATATTTTAGTGGGTTTGGTGTATCCGGGGAATATTCCCTACCAATGCCCCTTTAGTCCTTAAAATGCATTTCTCTCTACGTGGGTCATTCAAACACTTAATTCCACGGAGTCCCACTCTTCAGCATTCTGCTGTAATTGGTCATATAGTAATACTTGGCTTAACATACAAAGTGAACTTCAGAAGTCATTAAAAGACAGTACATTTAATCCTTCACTAAACAGATACTTTTCTGAGTACGTGTGTCAGGCACTATTCTAGGCTCCAGGAAAATAACAGTGAACAAGACAGATGAGGTTCCTGGTCTTGCTGCGCTTACATACTAGCAGAGAGAACTGGAACTTTTATATTCCCAGGTCCAAGACTTACTGATTATTTTTTTTTTTGGTTGAGGAGAAAAATACTTCCCAGGAACTTGAAAGCGAACTTGAAATATGTCTAAGCATAATATATAAGTAAAATTAAATAATGGATGAAATAGCACAAACAATAGATTTTATTCAAGTCAAAAGTTCTAAGAACATTATAATATAAGTACTTTTTCCATTAGTCAAGAAAAGGTTAAAAAAACTAGTAAATCCACCCTCCATTTGGTAAGTTGAACTATTTTTACACAGTGTACAAGTGTGCACAACTGGCAAACCAATAGCATGCTTCAGCAGAAAGTATAGAGGAATCAGTAGTAAGTTTTAGTGTCCCGCTCCATATTCAAGTATCTGAAAGTGATTTTTATAAAAAAATTCAAGTGCTACTTTTATATAAACATGTTCTCATGTCAACCCGAAGGAACCCCTGTGAGTTAATTTGTATAAACCTAGATGAGGAAGGTGAAAGAGTAATTTTATCTTCTTCCCTACTAAGAACAATTAAAATGTTACTTTTGAGTAAAAACTGCTTGTTTGTCCTTTTTTTTTTTTTTAAAGATTTATTTATTGTTTTTGACAGAGAGAGAGAGAGAGAGTTACAGAGTCAGAGACAGAGAGAAGGGGGAGGGCCCAGAACAGTCTCCATAGTTGCACATCATTGATTTTTCCACATAGTTTCATTCCACAGGTGGGCTTGGGGCTGCACAGGGCAGGAACTGGGCCGGGGTCTTGCACCGGTGAGAACTGAACTGAGGGCACTCCCCAGCTCAGCATATGGGTCAGCACGGCCAGGGCCGGGATTCGATCCTCGGTCCCCGGGGCTGCAAAGTGAGTGCTTAACCCACTGAACCATCCCGGCTTCCCTTGTTTGTCCTTTTAAGGGCAACTGCAAATGGAAAAACAGCTGCTAAAAGTATAAGAAATTTCTGGGACCACTGAACACATAACAGATTTCTGCACCTTTTTGGGGTCTTGATTATTTTCTCAGTGTGAAAGACAACATAGCACTTGCCAGGAACAAGGGCCTCTTTGGAGGCCGGGCAGTGAAATTCCTGGAGGCCTCTGGAAGGCTGCCCCGGTGGGAGAAGCCGGGCTGGGTATGTGCACACAGACGAGCGTGTGGGTAGTGGGGCTGCTGAAGGAGGGGCCTTCCGGCATCTTGTGTTTTGACACTGGTACATTTTTGGAAACAAAGCTATGTGTTCAAAGAAAGTGAAGTGAAAAATCAGTTGTTCTCTCAAACTTGAGTTGTAGCCTTTTTGCCCCCCTAATGAATTAACGATGACTGCACTGTTCAGTAGAGTGGAAGAAGACAGCTCTAATAAAAAAAAGTTGCTCCCCTTTAATTAGGCCCACCTTGTGGTGTCCACATGGGTGCTCTGGGATCATCTCTGGCAGGATGGAGGCAGATGTGGGTGGGAGAGGGCTAGAAAGTGAGCTCACCTTCACAATGCCACACACTATCCCTCTTCTAGTTGCTGCTTCAGCTAAGTGACTTCACAGGCCAAAGGCAAACAAATCAGTTCAAAGTTTCTGGCACTCAACTGCTAGCCTTTAAAGCAGCAGTGTTCAATCTCATGGCTTCCCTGGGACATGTTGGAAGAAGAACTGTCTCAGGCCACACATAAAATACACTAATACTAATGATAACTGACGAGCTTAAAAAAAAAATAAAGTCACAAAAGAATCTCACAATGTTTTAAGAATTTGTGTTGGGCCTCATTCAAAGCTGTCCTAGACCGCAGATTGGACATGCCATGCTTTCTTTAAAGTATGGTAATTACTTGAAACCAGAAAAGGACAGAGGCTGCGGGTAAGTAAGCACCAGGGAGCTGCAAATTGTTCTTAAATTGAAACACTAAAAAGTTTCCTTGAAAAGAAGACTTGGGGGAGAGTGTGTCTTATCAGGATAAAGCATTTTACTGTAACTGTGGGAATACAGAAGGCATTCAGAGCAGTGCCGGAGAGCTAGCAGGAAGCCAGCCGCTCCTGCAGCACAGGCCCTCTCGCATTACTGTGTCATCACTGCTCCATTTATGAAAGCTGCAATCGCTGTCAGGAGACACAACGGGCAATGGAAGAGCCTCTGACAAAAGGCAACATAACATGGTGGATTCTGATGACAGCCGCAACTCTCTTCACAACTGAAAACATAAAGCAAGTTTCATTGGTAGCTCTACATGGCTTGGGGACTTTGATTTAGATTTAAGAATTATTTTTTGCTGGCAAGTATTTAAAATTGTAGCTTCAGTAAATCATAACTAAAACACCTCTCCTTCAAAAGATTTCTGGGTACCTCTTATTTTCTGTTTATGGACATGTCAAGGAGCATTGGGCTCAAATTTAACATTCCTTTCTGTGCCTCTAGGTTGTTCAGCTCTCTGAGTAGGATTGCTTCTCCTCCTGTCCTGACTTGCATACACTCCAAGTGAATACAAATAGCACAAGTTAGAAAACGACATTAGTGCTAAAGCTTCCACAAACCAAATGGAAATAAATAACCTGACAGATGCTCAGCTTTAAAAGAAGAACTATGCTCCCGTAATGACAAAACTCCTTATCATCACAAGTCAAGACCAAATACTCAGTAGTTACACTCTGGAAGAAAAGAAAGCGAATGCTAACAGACAACCAGAAGGTACACATATTGTATATAAGAAAATCAGTTCCCAAATATTTGGAGTGTCTTTCATATGCTTAGCATGGTTATGGTGGTCAGAGATTCCAAAATGAAAACTCTTGTCACACTTTCAGTGAAAATAGACTTTCCTTAAATACATTATTTAAGAGCTAGTGCAAAGAGTAGTCGGTCGGTCAGTATTGTTGCTAAAATTCATGTTCCTGAGTAAGACTCTAGGGTCAACATAATTTATATCATACTTGCATGTTTTCCATTAACTGTCTGGGGAAAGGCATCTATCTGCAAAGTCATTGTGCTGCTACTTTAAAATCTTCTCAATTCCAGTACTGTTAGTGCCCAAACTCCCATCATGTCTTTAAATTTCATCATTGACCTCAAAGAATTATTTCCTGCCTATAGATTCAAATTCATCCCTTACACTGCTCAAGGTATTTTACATTCTCAAAATTCTCTGAACACATTTACTCTGTATCACACATTTGTGCATCTGATTTTAACGTAGTTTCGTTTTGTCCCAAACAGAAAATGAACTTTTCAGGAGGGAACTAAACCTCCGACTTCATTGGAAACCCCCAGAATGGGCACAAAGCAGGAATTAATAGGCATCTAGTGAACCAAAGAGTAAGAAACAAGCTAAACTTAAAATGACAATGTATGAAATAGGTTCCTATGTAGAACTGTCTTAGGGTGATTTCTTGAAGCACACTCATCAAGCACAATCTCAGCCATTCGCTAATTTTTGTTTTCCCCAACAGGTCTTTAGCTTCTTTCAGGGGCCTGTAATTCCATTCCACAAACAGTCAATCCATCACTACCCTGCACCTGTTCCCTAGGTAACCGATCCACCTGAATAAAAGACTTGCACACAATAGAAAGAAGGAAACCAAACTGGGAACTATAGCATCCTACATGCCTCTCAGTACCTCACCTGTGTCACACACAGAAGTATGTCATAATGAGCCTTTCCCCATTAAGTGGGGTGTCTTAACTAAAGAAAAGAGGCTTTTGACAGTCATCATCTATAGATCCAGACGCTCTCCAAGTGATTTAACACGGACAGTCTGCTGCCACAATGAGAATGATGATAAGGTATGTCAGCACTACATGTAAAAACTGTGTCACAGATCATCTGAAACAGGGATTGCAAAGCAGAGGTGCACACGCCCACCAGTCCGTCAGAGCAAACTGCGTGTAATTACCGGTATGTGCTCGCCAGCCAGGCCACAGAGAGAGAGGGGATGGCTGACATGGTGTCTGATGAGAAGACTTGCGTAATTCTTACCAACCAATGTCACCCCAATTAATTTAGCAATTACAAACAATTTAGTATACAAAGAATAAAAAATAAAAAGAGTATTGAGGATTCCTTGTACACAAGAATTCATTTTTTTCCTGCTGTTTTCAAGATTTTCTTTGTATCTCTGGCTTTCAGCTGTTTGACTATGATGTGTCTAGGTGTGGATTACTTTGAGTCTACCCTACCTGGAATTTGTTGAGATCTTAGCATGCAGATTAAAATTGTTCATCAAGTTCGGAGAGATTTTGGCCATCGTTTATTTCAAATAATCCTTTTGCCCCTTTCTCCATCTCTTTCCCTTCTGGTACTTCCATATTATATGTATGCTGAGATATTTGATAATGTCTTATGGAATTCTCATGCTCTGTTCATTAAAAAAAAATTTTTATTTTCTTTTCTGTTCCTTGGGTTAATTTCAATTGACCTGTCTTCAAGTTTGCTGGTTCTTTCTTCTGCCAATTTCCATTTCAGTTATTGTACTTTTCAACTCCTGGATTTCTATTTTCTTTTTATAATTTCCATCTCTTTATTAGACATTCTCTTGTGGTGAGACATTGTTTTCTTAAATCCCTTTAACTCTTTACAGTTTCTTTTATTCTTGGAACCTATTTACTACAGCTGGTTTAAACTCTGTGTAATAGGCCCAATGACGGGACTTCCTCAGTTTCTACCGACTACTTTTCTTTTTCTTATATATAGGCCACAATTCCCTGTTTCTTTATGTGTCTTGTAGTTTTCAGTTGAAAATTTAAAATAATACAATGTGACAATGCAAATCATATTCCTCTCCTCCCTTACCCAGAGTTTGCTATTGTTACTGTTTATTGATTTTCCCAGAATAGTTCTGTAAAGTTTGTATTCACTGATGTGTGTGGCTGCTGAAGTCTCTGTTCCATTAACTTAGTGGTCAGCTCATGGTTGGAGTAAGATTTCTTTAATGCTTGCACAGAGCTTCTCAAGATCTGCTGGAGGTTAAGACATGAGGGCCTTCACAGGTCTTTCCTGGGCACGTAGACATCCCTGAACAGGTGTGTAGCCTTCTAGATTCCTAGGAGTGTGGTGGAGCTTTTCAGAGACTCCTATGGACATCCTGTTCCCCAGTTTTTCCTTTATGTTCTTTCCTTTCATTAGCTTCAACTGGACACACAAGCTGAAGAACCTGCAATGTTCAACAACTGCTGCTGATTGTTTTAAACAAACGCTGTGGGGGATAGGACAGAGCAAGCTCTGAATCTGGTCAAATAAAGATAAGCCCTGAAAATGGAGATTTTCAGTGAGCTGCCAGACAGAGCAAATCCTACAGTTCTCTGAGGATGGGGTTTAAGGAGCACCAAACCCTGTGTCTGTTCAAGTGGTTGTTCAGCTACTAGTTTCCATAGTTACCATAGCTGCAAGGCTACTGGCTTTCAAGGCTAGTGGAGCTGGGTAAGGGGGATAAGATTACAACATAATTTAAATCTGCCACAAAGGTTATTATTCTTACCAAAATTCTGGCAGTTTTTAAAAACGAATTCTCCTTGGATCACTGCAAACCTTAGTTACTTTCCAGAGTTCTGAAAAAGTTGATCTGACAATTTTTGCCAGTGTTCTCATTGCATTTATAAAGGAGCAGATTTTTAGAAGTCCCTATTCCACTACTTCAGAAATTAAAACTCAACAAGTCACAATATGAATCTCAGCACTGCCACACTTGGGCAAGTCACTGAATCTCTCTAAGCCTGCTTCAGCAGGAAAATACTATGAACTACCGTTTAGGTTCCTGTGAGAATCAAATAAGATAATGAGATAATACTTGTAAAGCATCTGGAGCTATAAGCACAATAATTAGCACATGTTTTTAGGAACGGAAATTGTGTATTTTTGTTTTAATTAAAATACACATACACACACAACAGTAGTAAGTAAACACAATAATTTAACACAAAAATATACTCATGAAACTCACATTCCAAAATGCAAAGGGTGACATTTGATGGCTGTTAAGATTGCTGGTCATAAAAAGTACTCTGGACATTACTGCCCTACTGCTTTAGTGTATCATTCAGATGGAAGATTAAGCACAAGGCAAGTTCAGACTTGCTGAACTAAAACCTCTGGGGGCAGATTTTATAGGACTAGCAATGCTGGAAACATTGAGACTGAGAATGCTTTGCTAATAATTAGAATGGAATCACAAAAGGTTTTGTTAGATAGCAAGTAAATAAAAAATGATCACGTTGTTTTTAGTTTGATTTTCTTTTCCCTGAGACCCTACTGGGTTGCTCTATTCCTATTTAAAATACAACCATTACCAGCCGTTTGTAAGTAGGACTGTAGTTCAGAGTTCATATTTCACTTTACAATCGACTAAATCATACCCAACACTGTCCTCTCATTATAGCTTATTCTATCAGCCCTTGCTCCATAAACGAGGCCTTCAGTCTAATATTACAAAGACATGAAACATAAACTAGCAGTGAATTTTTATTTTAAAAATCTGCTTTATTGACAAGTATAATATGGTACCAGAATCTGTCCTAATACTCTCCCAATCACGGAAGCTCTTAACATATATATAATAATGCATAAAGAAGTCATTTAAAAAAAAGTTCACCATAACTTTTAAACTGTCCACATAATGTATGAAAACAAGGTGGAAGAATATGTCACAGTGGTAAGAGTGGCCAGGCACTCTGGTTGAGTACGACTGCAGGTGCAGTGGGGCTGAGAACACTTGTATGTTTTACTCTGTCTTATCTGTGTGCAGATAAATTTATACAATTCTGTCCTTAAAAATAATATGCATTTGTTTTGTATTTTTAAATCCTTAGAGTATTGCACTTACATTTAAATAAAATGTACTACAGAATTTATACTACATACTGTGAACTCTTTCAATCAGGCAGAAATGTAAAGACATGCTATGGATCTAAAGAAAAAATTAGACAATGCCAAAAAAATTAAACTAAAGTAAAACAAGTAAGAAACTAACATGGAATTTAAATTACTATGTTTACATTTTCTATTCCATTTCAATTTGTGTATCATGAGAAACCCCCATGGAGAGATTCAATAGGTCAAACTGGGATATTTACTGTTTCTTCCCTGACTGATTTGGCAGAAGAAACCCAAAACAAATTCACCTTATTGCACCTAAATGAATAGTTCTCATGTTTTATATGTAGAAGCGAGCTGGCCTAGACAGGTGATACTGGTAAAGGGGATATAATCAAATATATTTGGTAGGTCAAATTGTTTCTGTGGACAGAAAAGTACTGCAGAATTACATGCGAAAGCATTTTAACAAAAGGCTGAACGTTATTAACTGCACAGCCTTCAATCACCAAACAGGTTTGCCCTGGGGACAATAATCAAGAAGCCAGCAGAGGGGCTGACAAGATCTCTCTCAACTACGCAAAGCTCCTGGCCAAAAGCAATCACAGAATTAGGACATTTAAGGCTAGAAGGGATTGCAGGGATCATCTGTCCTAATCTCCCCAAATTAGGATTCAGAGATAGTGAGGCCCAGAGAAGTTAATTGATAAATCCAAGACAAACCCAAGTTTTCAACTACCGGCTTCTAAACTATTCCTTCCACATACATGATGCTGACTTCTGAACACCATTCATGGAGTAAAGAAAAAGAAATACAGTATATCCCTAAAAATACCTTCAGGAGCATTCAGATTTCTATCAGAGCTGACTTAATTACAACTGTGTAAGCGCAGTGACAGAGTCTAAGAGGTGCTTTTCACGGGAGGTCAAAAAAATATACAAACAGGGAGACGGAGGTCAAAAAATATATAAACAGGGAGACCGTGTCTTTGGGTTTCTCCTGTCAATTCACAGGAGCAACTCCTGTGGGTTCTACTCTAAAATAGGTTTCCTCCCACACCAGCCACTCTTTCTCATAAATGTTCAAGGAATACCCAACTCCTAGCGCATTCTCCTTAAAGAAATATCCCAATTTCTTTGTCTCAAGAACAAAAGGATTCTCTGCTTTAGGCTTGTATCTGATCTCCAAAGAATCTTGGTAGTTTATAGTCTACTCTCAAACATTACAGTGAGCACTCATATTAGTCTTAATTTATTTGCATAGTTCAGAAAATGTGCACCGCCACCTTCTTAGAAAGGAATTTGTAGGGAGTCACAGTAAATAAATAACTTTCCTGAGGGTATAGCAGAGGTTCCACTGTACGACCACCTCCGGGTCTGTCAAAACGATTTTTTCCAACTACTTGATATGTCAATATTAAATAATTCTAAATCATTTTTCTAATCAATTATACCCTTATTTTACATAAGCATAGTAATTCGCTGATACTAAATCAAATTCTAACTATCTGGTCACATACCTATGGACCTAACTGGGTGACAACATATCACAGTGGTGAGAATGTAGGCTGTGGATTAAGATTCGGACTCCAGGCCCATCACTCAAAGGCAGTGTGATGTTAGGCAAGTTATTTGACCTCTGTGTGCCTCAGTTTCCTCAACTGTAAATGAAGATAACAAAAGGGCCTCACAGTGTTATGTGGATTAAGAGAGAGAATGTACGTAAAGCACTTAGAACAAATGCTTGGGACAGAGTAAGAACTTTGTGGGGAAGCCGGGATGGCTCAGTGGGTTAAGCGCTCACTTTGCAGCGCCGGGGACCGGGGATCGAATCCCGGCCCTGGCCCGTGTGGAACCATATGCTGAACTGGGAGCTCCCCCAGTTCAGTTCTCTCTCTGCCTCTGTCTCTGTATCTCTCTCTCTCTCTCTCTCTGTCAGAAAAAAAAAAAAAAAATACAGAACTTTGTAAGTGTTAAATATTATTGATACACTGCTATTTCACTATTAAAAGAAGTATATACTTTTACTTTAAGAAAGGAAACATAACCTGTGAAATTCCAGCTTCTGCTTAAATTTTGTTCTCCCACCGGTACCTTTCAGTTCCTTGCTTTCTTGAGTTTAGATGGAAAAAAAAATCAAATTTGTGTTCAATTTAGATAGATCTACTGAATTATTTAGAAATGAATCAGAGTTGTAAAAGTTTAGGGCCTTGCATATACAGGGAAAGAAAGCTTAACAAGGGTTTATTCTGTACCATTAGCATGGTCTCTCCACCACAGAAGAGGATGGATTTAAGAGTGGAGAGCTTTGGAGAAAGACAAAAGTCTTGATTCTGACAGCTGCTCTTCTGTTTAATCTTTAAGAAGAGCTTATGTCCTCACGGCAGTTATATTTGGCTTCAGATTGAAAATGTAAAGTGATAGCTCCCTCAGTTTTCAACATCATAAAACACTACCTAAACTTTCACAGAAATATTTACAATCAAGTCCCCCATTAATTAGCTCGTATTTGTGGTAGCTGTGATCTCCTAAGCAGAGTGGTGGTGGTCTAGGGAAATCGTACATTAGAGAAAGTCTTTGCTGAATTTGAGAAGGCTGGCACTTTGCTGTGAGATATCCCTGACTTTTCTATCCAAGCTAGTAGACATAGTGTGCTACACGAAGCTTTCATTCATTCAGCAAATACTTAGCACATGCTCTGTGCAATACAATGCAGGAAGTATGAAGGAGAACATAGACATGATCCCTGTATTTCTAGAGCTTATAATATGTACACAGAGCCAAGACATACTCCCAGAAAATTAAAAAGCACAATACATAGCAGGATGTGATTGAATGCCAAGAGAATTGTGCAGCTTACAGACTAAGAATCTGGCAATATGCACTCTATCCAAGGCATACTATTAATGTTAATTCTGAGCAAGAAACTTCACTTACTTAGGTCTACTGCCCTATTTACAAACAAAGTATTTCCTAAAGGGTTCCTGACAACTCTGCACAATTGTTTAAATGAGCTTTATTAAGGTATAATCTAGATATAACAAAAATCACCATTTTTACATGTATAATTCAATGAGTTTTGAAGATTTATTTATTTTATTGTTTTTGACAGAGACAGAGAGAGACAGAGAGAAGGGGGAGGGCCCAGAGCCATCTCCATAGTTGTACGTCATCAGTTTTCCCAACATGGTTTCATTCCACACAGGGGGGTGGGGGCTGCACAAGGCGGGGGAGCTGGGCTGGGGGCCTCCTGAATGGAGCCAGGGGCTGAACCTGGGGGCAAGTATGAAGCTGGAGGACGCCTGAATGGGAAGCACACCCCAGTTTGGCATATGGGTCCACTCGAGCCGGGGTCAGGGCCAGGTTCCCAGGGCTGCAAGGCGAGTGCTTAACCTGCTAAGCCATCCCAACTTCCCCCAATTCAATGAGTTTTGACAAATGGATATAGCCATCTCAGTCATGATACAGAATGACCATAAAAAGTTCTCTCATACTCCTTTGCAATCAATTCCCTCCCCTAAGCTCTCAAGACACATCAGTTTTCTATTACTACAGTTTTACCTCTTGTAGAATTTCACATAAATAGAATCATTCACTGTTTGCTATTATGAATAAACGTTGTATACAGGTCTTTGTGCAGACATGTGAGATAATGTGGGTGGGCATTGTGCAATCCTTTGAGGCTTGAATAGAACAAAAGGCAGATGGAACAGGAATCTGCCCCTTTTTGTCCTGTCTCACTGCTTGAGCTGGAAAAACTACCAAACGGTTTTCCAAAGTGGCTGCAACACTTTATATTTTCAGCCATAATATGAAAATTACAGCTGCTCTCCATACTTGTCAACACTTGGTATTATCAGATCTTTGAGTTTCAGCCAATGTGAATTGCAGAGGTGGGTACGTAGGGCTCTCTTACTGTGGTTTTAATTTGTCCTTCTCTGACGTATAATGATGCCGAATATTTTTTCATGTGTTTATGTGCCATATTTGGTCTGTTCACATCTTTTGCCGACTTTAAAAACATCAAGGTGTTTGTCTTACCACTGAATGGTAAGAGTTCTTTATATATTCTGAATATAAGTCTGTTATATAACACGTGTTTTACAGATATTCCTCCCTCCCTGTCTTCCTTTACATTTTTTGACAATGGCTTATAAGGGATAAATGTTTTACATTTATAGTCTAACTGATCCATTTCTTATCCTGCCTTGGGATTCCTTAGTGGCAGAAGGGGCATACCCCACTGTCCTAATCCCAAACTGAGATTTAGGCAATCAGAGACTACATCAGAGAGAATACCAGAGTAATAAACTTTTATTATTTTTAAAGCTCTCTATAAGGAGATTCCCAATGGCTTATAGAAAAAGACTGCTAAGGAGTATTCAATTTTCCTTATTATGTCTGGACAGATAGCTAAAAATCATACCACTTTAACAATTCAAAAAACACATATGTAGTAAGAATAGTTCACTCCTTAGACAAAGCTCACTGCCTAACCCAGATGCTTAGAAAATATCAACTGTATTATCTTTGGAAGATCAATTAACTGTAAAGTCTATTCACTATCTGAATAAAGAACAGATAATTTAAAAATAATAAAGAGATGACAATATATAAAAAAAATAACAGATGACAAATATATCTGGCAAGAGAAAGAGGGTTACTATATCATAACAAAAAGCCTCAGTTAAAACAACCAAGCTTATTACAAAGTATGATTCTTATAAAACCAAAGCTTGTCGGTGTAACAAAAGTTATATAGGACATCACCAAAGAGTTCTTCAAGTTAATTCCCAAGTTTCTTCTCACTCCAAATTTTTTCTAGGCAATCTAAATTAGGTTCAAGTTAATTTATCACCTCTAAGCCAATGACTCACAAATTTATCTTTAGCTAAGACATCTCTTTTAAGCTTCTGATTCCTAAATACGTCTTACGGCTTACTTAGTATTTCCACTTAACTGCCTCACAGGCATCTCGAGTTCAACAAGACAAAAAAGGAACTCATTTTCCTGCTCAAACCTGGCTCTTTCCAGTGTCCTACTCACTGTCACCACTATTCATTGAGCTACTCAAACCAGACCTTCTAACCCCCAGAACTTGATACTCCAAAATCACTAAGTGGAATCTACCTCCCAAACAAAAATCTTCTCACCACCTCTACCTCCAACATTCTAATCCAAGTCATTATCAATTCTCATCATTTAATTCTTGTCCCTTCCAATCCCTTCTTCTTCACACAGCACAGTAACTTTTTAAAACACAAATCTGATTTTTATCACACCTTCTTAAGTCATTAAATAGCTTCTCATCACACTCAGGATGAGGAACTAAATCCCTATCATGGCCTAGCAGGCCCTCTAGAGCCCGGACTATGCCTGTTTCTTCAGCTGATCTCAACTCACTCTCTTCCCCTTGCTCAATACATTAGCCCCATTGACTTTTTTTGAGTTCCTAAATGCAGACTCTGTACATTTTATTTCTTCTGCCCATCGCACCATATCCTGTTCATTTTCTTGCTAACTCCTGCACTTCCTTTCATATTTTAGGGAAGACTTCCCTTGTACTTCCTTCCTATTATAGGCTCCCATTAAACTACATTTCTTTCACAGCACTTATGACAATTGTTTATTTTAATGATTTTTTAAAAAATTGTCTCTTTCACCTGCTAGACTCTAAGCTCAATGTGTGGTTTGTATCTGTCTTATTTACCAATATATATCCAATACTTATTAGCACAGTGCCTGGCATAATATACCCTTAATAAATATACGTCTTTCCCCAGCATTAATGTGGTAGAGACAAATAAAATTATATATATTTAAAGTTTATAATGTGATAGGAGATACATATACATTGTGAAATTAACATATTCATCACCTCATAAAATTACCTTTTTGTGTGTGTGTGGTCAGAATTCTTAAGATCTAGTCTCTTAGCAAATCTCACATATACAAAACAGTATTATAAACTATAGTCACCATGCTGTATATTAGATCCCCAGCACTTATTCATATTAATAACTCTTTTTCTCTTTAATCTGTAACTCCCTATTCCCCTACCCTTGACCCCAAGCAATCACCATTTTGCTCAGTTTCTATGAGTTCAAATTTTTTTTTTTAAAGATTCCACATATATATGTGACATCACATGAAATTTGTCTTCCTCTCTCTGGCTTATTTCACTTAGCATAATGTACTCCAGGTCTCTATGTTGTTACAAATGCCAGGATTTCTTTCTTTTTTGTCGTTGAATAATACTCTATTGTACATATATATTACATTTTTTAATCCATTTATCTGTCAACAGTTAAGTTGTTTCAATATCTTGGCTACTGAGAATAATACTATAGTGAACATAGGAGCACAGATATTTCTTCAAAAACCTGATTTTATTTCCTTAGAAATGGGATTACTGGATCATATGGTAGCTCTATTTCTAATTTCCTGAGGAACCTCCATACTGTTTTACATAATGCCTGTACCAATCAACATTCCATCAAGAGTACAAGGGTTCCCCTGTCCCCACTTCCTCACCAACATTTGTCTTTTTGATAATGGTTATCCTAACAGGTATGAGGTGATATCTCATTATGGTTTTGATATGCACTTCCTTGATGATTACAAAAAATACTGTTAAAATGTCCTTACTACACACAGTGATCTACAGAGTCAATGCAATCCCTACCAAAATTCCAATGGTGTTTTTTATACACACAGGCAGTAAAAATCCTAAAATTCATATGAAACCACAAAAGATCCCAGATAGTCAAAGCCATCTTGAGAAAGAACAAAGCTGGAGGCATCACACTTCCTGATTTCAAACTATATTGTAAAGTTCTATAGTTATCAAAACAGCATTGTATTGGCACAAAGACAGATACATAGACCAACGGAAAAGAATCAAGAGCCCAGAATAAAGCAATGCACATATGGTCAACTAATCTTTGCAAGGGTGCTGAGAACATACAACGGCAAAAGCGCAGTCGCTTCAATAAATGGTGTTGAGAAAACAGGGTAACTACATGCAAAAGGGTGAAATTGGACTCTTATCTTACACAACTCACAAAAATTAACTCAAAATGGATTAGGACTTACATGTAAAGACCTGAAGCTGTAAACCTCCAAGAATACAAAGAAATGAAAAGCTCCTTGACACTGGTCTTGGTAATGATTGTTTAGATAGGACACCAAAAGCATAGAAAAGGAAAATAAATAACTGAAACTGTGTCGAATGCAAAAGCTTCTTCATAGCAAAGGGGACAACCAACAAAATGAAAAGGCAACCTACACAATGGAAGAAAATATCTGTAAATTATAATCAATAGGTGGCTAATACATAAAACACATTAAGGGAAGCCGGGATGGCTCAGCGGGTTGAGTGCTCACTTTGCAGCCCCGGAGCCTGAGGATTGAATCCCAGCTCCAGCCCATGCGGATCTGTATGCTGAACTGGGTGTGCCCCCAGCTCAGTTCTTGCTGGGACCTATTAGGGAGGCTCCCCGCCCAGTTCCTGCCCTGTGCAGCCCCGCGCCCACCTGTGGAGTGAAACTATATGGAAAACTAATGCTGTCAACTATGGAGACTGCTCTGGGCCCTCCCCCTTCTCTCTGTCTCTCTCTGTCGCTCTCTGTCAAAAAACAATAAAAATAAATCTTTAAAACATGTTAAGAACACATACAACTCTGTAGCAACAAAAAAGAGGGTACTACAACAAAGGTGTGGGGGGTAGAAAAGGACCCGAACAGACATTTTCCAGAGATATACAAATGGCTAAGAGGTACATGAAAACGGTGTTCAACATTAAAATAATAATCAAAGAAATAACCTCAACAAATATTAATTGAACAGTGAATCTTTTTAATTTTTTGTGCTTATTTTTTAATAACACATTTTATATTATTCTCTCCCTCAAAAATAAAGGATAAATTAAATTAGGTAGTCAATTGTTTTTCATTTTAAGGTAGAGTTCATTTAAAAAAATATATTTTTATATATTTTTATTTTTGACAGAGAGAGGGAGAGATACAGAGACAGAGACAGAGAGAGAACTGAACCGGGGGAGCTCCCAGCTCAGCATATGGGTCCGCACAGGCCGGGGCGGGATTCGATCCTCGGTCACCGGAGATGCAAAGTGAGCGCCTAACCCACTGAGCCATCCCGGCTTCCCCTAGAGTTCATTTAGACAGTAACTGTCCTAGGCCGCTGATACTGTTTAGTAAATTCTCTATTTGAGAAGGGAAATAAAAAGAAACAAATACTTATTTCAATAAGCCAGCCAAACATGTTGCATTTTAGTAACATACCCAAATAATAATCAGAAACCCAGACAATGTCCTCCTTTCCTTCATGAACTAAAGGCATCCTTAAATCAGAAATGCATTTTTAACATGCCCAGCCAACTGTTAGCTGAGATGTGTTTTAGGAAATATGTTCCTGGGACATTTACAGTGAAATGCAAATACAGAAAGGCCCTCAAAATTCTTTCTATTTGTCTAATTTGAAAGGAGAAGGAAGCAGCAATAGAGACTAGAAGAAAAATAAGACTATAGAACTGACAGTGTCTGACTGCAGGGCCTCAGTGGCAGGTGCTAATGTAGATAAATGGCCCAGAAAATGAGTTACATTTGTGAAACTAGATAGAGGCTTTAGAAATGGGACTAGATAAGCTTCGTACTCCCTAAGAGGAGAAGGCTTCAGGCAAAGCTGTAATATCTAGCATGGAGCATATAGGCTGACTTTTGTTACCTCTACGAAGGGATTCTTTCCCTAATTCCAAAAGAACCAAAATTAGTTCCTTTAGGTTTACTGCCCTTTTTGGACCACAGTGTGAAGAATATTAGTAAACATTGGGATTTTGGCATGATGCAATGTCCTGCTTTGTAATGTTCAATTCAGTGAGACATGTAAGCTCCTTTTCTAAGATTAGTGAAAGATGCAAGGCATAGAAGAAAGTCAGGATAAAAAGTCCTTTCTTTTGTAACTCGAAGTGTTGGCTAAAGGTTAAGGTTCTAGTATTTTCAACTTCTGTTATGATCAATACCTACTATCTCATTTTCCCTTATAAGACCTGATACATCAAGACAAATTTTGTGATTTGAGTACTAAAGGTTACTCTTCAAGAAGTTTGGTGGCATTAAAGACTGAGGATTGTTCTGAGATGGAAGAAAAAGTCTAGGAGGCAAATTTAACCTAATAATAAAGCTTTTATCACTCATCACAGAGGAGTGATGCTTGGTGTCACTTGTATTTGCCTCCAAAGGATTTGCATCTAAAACCAAGGAGGATGAAAAGACTGTGGGAAAAAAGAATAAAGAGAGCCCGTTTCATTAAGTCTGTAAGATACTGGAGGAAGCGGAAATACTTCCGTGGTACTGCTTTACTCAGGATGCAACATAAAATGGAGGTTAAGCCTCCCATTTCTGCAGCACGGAACTTCAATACCCTGACCTTGAAGGATATCAGTGTGTCAACATTTAAGCTAGAAGGAGCAGTAGTGGTGCCTGGTGGATGCGACAGTACCCAGCAGAAGCAGGGGTATTTACTGAGGTGACCCACAGATGCCATGTGACCAGCATCCAGGCCCCGCAGTGCACACTGGTTCTACCCCCACATGGGCCCACCTGCTGTTCTCCCACGAAAACAATCAGGGAGGATGAATGGAAGGGGGTGGACTCAGCACTTACTGAACATAAATGTCTTTGACACGTTTAAGTAATTTTAATTAATATGACCAAAATCACTCCCTTACAAAGTAGGAAAATATTTGCGAGTAGTCTTAAAAAAAAGAGTGTTCAATTACTAGGTTCTTTTTCTAAACATTCAAGGCTAAAACTAAGATTTATACTATCCAGTATGAGAAAAGGTATGAACAAAGGAATACTATTTTACATATTATTGAGATGGGAAGAAAAACTGATACAGAGTTTTGGAAAAGCAATTTGGAATAATAATAACAACAACAATAATAGCAGCAGCAACAGTTAATGCTTCTATAGTGCTAACAATAACAACAACAACAATAATAGCACAACAACAATAATAGCAGCAGCAACAGTCAATGCTTCTATAGTGCTAACATGTCCCAGGTACTTTTCTGTGCTTAAGATATACTTGCTCATTTCATCTCTTTCCAACACTACAAGGTAGGTGTATTATTTCTCCAATTTATAGATGAAGAAACTGAGACATAGATTGCAATTTGTGACATGTAGGATGTGTAAGTAACATCTCACACAGTGAATCTTTTTAATTTTTTTTTGAATTTTAATTTGAGCCTAGAAGTCTGGCTGTAGACTATATTTTAGTCCTGCAATGGTGGCCACGGAGGCACACTGCTCAGCTTTCCCTTGAAGATACCTTCACAGTTTAGATCCCAAAAGTGCAGTTAACTTCCACCTACTTGTATTACTGCCTTTAAGACTCCTGTCATTTTTCAAGATCAAACCCTTTCTTCTGAGGCAGTCAGTCCCTGGTCAATAACAGAGCACGAGTGAGTTGCAGGGCTTAGGGCCTAGGCGATTCTGCCCAACACGACACTACTCCCCTAAAAGGCATCTTTCATCCTGAGTGCCCCACCGACCCCACAGATCCTCGTTACGATCTGACCATGGGCCCTGTGCTTGAGCTTCTACCCTCTGGTCTTTTACAGACACCAACCCCCAAACGCTACTTGCAGTTCTAACTCCATGTTATGGCAGCTGCCCGGAGGACCCAAAGGACACAAGTGCCTCTCTAACGAAATTTAAAGTGAATAAGCCCTTTGCTCAGTAATTTCATTATGACGTATGTAATCCAGAGAATACCCTGCACGGAAAGATAAGAAATGGATACAAAGATCTTCACTACATTTCTTACAATTATGAAAAAACTTACCTCAATACTTTTCAATAGAGGAATGGTGGAATAAATGTGATGCTTATATACCATAGAGTACTAAAAAGAATGAGGTGATGTTGTATTTATGTGATACGATCTCTAAGATATCACAAGAAAAAAGCAAATCACAAAACACCATGTATCATGAGCTTCACTGATTAAAAAGTATATATTTCCATAAGGGCACATAACCAAGAGTAGTTTCTCCTGAAAAGGACAGATGGAGTAGGGGGGTGAGAAAAGTACAGATGGGCAAGAAACTTCTCTGTTTTCCCTTTTCACTTTAAAATTTAGAAGGCATTCATACACAGCTGATCCTCATTATTTGCGGATTCCACATCTGCAAATATAGCCAACCACTACAGTTTATTTGTAAACCCCAAATCAATAGCTGGGGCACTTCTGTGGTCATGCATGGACATAAAGCATGAGCAGAGCGGCAAGAAAGTGGGTCACCTGACACATGCATTTCTGGCTAAAGCTGAATGAGGCAATGCTCTGCCTGGCTTCTGCATAGTGTCCTTTCTGTGGTCTCTCTACGCATTGTTCGTTGCAGTTTTGTGCTTTTTGTTGGTGATTTTGCTGTTTAAAATGGCCTCCAAACATAGTGCTAATGTGCTGTCTAGTGTTCCTACATACAAGAAGGCTGTGATGTGCCTTTAGAGGAAAGATGTGTGGGAGGTAAGCTTTGTTCAGGCATGAGTTATAGTGCTGTTGGCTCCATGCTATTATATACTAGTATACATTATTTTGCATTAATACATATTATTGATTCAGTGTTAATGAAGCAACAATATATATAAGGTGTCTTTAAACAGAAACATACAAAACGAGGTTATGTATTGACTGGTTGACAAAATGTGACCAGAGGCTGGTAGGGAACCTAACCTAGTATTTCCCTTCGGGGCAATCAATGACCTAGTTTTTACTAACCCAGCATTCATGGTGACTTCATAGAATTTAACAACCACATGAGAATCAAGTGTATTACTAAAGTTAAAAAAAAAAAAAAAAGGCAGAGCAAGAACTTAGCCAGAATCCTTTAAAAATAGAGCAGTAAAGTCATCAATAGGGTTAAAGTGTCCTTTAGCTCTCCTGTGCACCCAAATCCCACGTCCACCAGCTGCCTACTTTTCATGGTGATGCAGCTATCTGAACTTTTCTTAACTCACATTTTTCTTCATAAGGCCCCCCAAAGGAATTAAAGAAGTCAGAATGAGTTACTACTGACCCTTGGGTTCATCCAAAAAGATTTTATTCTGTAATTGATACCTTGGACAGCCTGGACCTGCACTAACATGATAGCCACTAGCCACATGTGGCTGGTGAGTACACAAAATATATCTAGTATACAATTAAAAAAAATCACTAATAAAGTCTTTTAAAATTAGTCACTTTTTATTTTTTTTAAAGATTTATTTTATTGTTTTTGACAGACAGAGATAGAGAGACAGAGAGAAGGGGGAGGACCCAGTGCAGTCTCCATAGTTGTATTCCATCAGTTTTTGACATGGTTTCGTTCCACACAGGTGGGTGGGGGTGCTCACCTGGTGAGAACTGAACTGGGGGCTTCCTACATGGGAAGCACACCCCAGTTCAGCATATGGGTCTGCACGGGCCGGGGCCGGGATTTGATCCTCAGTCCCCAGGGCTGCAATGCGGGTGCTTAACCCACTTAATCCGCTTGAGTCATCCTGGCTTCCCCTGTCACTTTTTAAGGAATGTAAAGAACAGACGTATTTTTATTTTCAGAATCCAATACCTAATCATTTTTATGTTTCCAAATGTTTTTACTACCCACCAAGGCCCACTGCCAACATTAGAGAATGTGATACATTGTATTTATAAGGGTTATGGAGATTTAGCCCAAATATTGCCCTTCTTTTATGCCTTTCCCACTCTGATTCAGTAACACCAGAAAACACATCGTGTTTTTCTAAGATACCCAAAACTTCACACTATGAATTGACTGCAAACATGTTAGAATCTTGACCTTGTCTAAGAGCCTTCAGAGAAGAGCTGACTCTTTCCTTTCACTCAGCCGTGTTATTGCTGTTACCCACAGCTCACCAGATAATGCAGAGTAACTTGCAAGCTGCCTGAAAGGTTCTCCTGAACATGAGGCCAAAGGCAGCACAGAATGGTGGTTACGAGGGCAGTAAGCCACAGAGCAAGGGGCCTGGGGAATTAGAAGACCAACCACAGGAACAAACTGAAAACTTCCCATTTAATAAATTCCCAAGGCTGCATTTCTAAAATTTGATCTACCGTATTTTCCGGCATATAAGACGACCGGGCGTATAAGACGACCCCCTAATTTTACAGTTAAAACATAGGTTTAGGCCTATATTCGCTGTATAAGACTACCCCCCACTTCCGAAGCTGTAGTCTTATACAGCGAATATAGGCCTAAACCTATGTTTTAACTGTAAAATTAGGGGGTCGTCTTATACGCCCGGTTGTCTTATATGCCGGAAAATACGGTATACAAGTAGCAAGTTGTTTCCAATTAGAAATCATTAATTAATCAATAGTCCTTTTGCTATTTTATACTTAAAGACATAATTGGCTGGACTACATCCTCCCCAAGGTATCAAGGTGTAATATGAAGCACAGGTGTGGAATAAGATGTGGGTTTGACTTCAGCTCCCCAGGTTCCTTGCGTTATGACCTTAGGCAACATAGGTGTCTGGACCTCAGTTTCCGCATCTGTAAACAGAGCGATTCTAGTATCTACCTTAGAGTTGTTGAAAGTATTAAGTAAGATGAGTGCAGGATAAACAGCGGAGTGCTAGGTGTTCCTTCTCATTTAGTGCCAACTGACTCTCACTTATCCAAACCTGGAGAAAACTAAGCAGGTTGGTTTCCTTTGCCCTAACCCAGGGCTCAGAATTCACTCTGTGGTACCTTCTGGTGCCCAGGTGGAAATAAATGCCCTCCACACGGCTGGCCTTAGAAATACCAATCTATAAAATGATGGCAAGCATCATATGGGTTGCGATCAAAATCCATAAAGACCTGGAAAGTATGGAGAAAATGAATGTAAACACATTCTAGGAAGTCATAGGAGTGTACTTTTGAGCTGACAGGTAGATTTCAGATACTTTATACCTTGTAGCGTACACATATGCAGTTCATTATTCCCCAAAGGGGGACAGACTGACAGCATCAAAAGGGTGTAAGTAAATCTACAGGTGATAGCGCTATGACAAGTAACCCAGAAACACGTTCTGGGTTATTCTCACTTTGAAATGTGTCGGGTTACTGCTAGCTGGCCTACTGGTCATGCCACCTAACTTCACAGACGCTCATCCCTGCCTAGTGCTGTCTCTGCAGCGTCGCCCACAGCAGCTGTTTCAGGCCTTTCCACTTGCCCAATCCTCTAAGTCTGCCCAGAGTAGATAACCTTTCTTCCCACTTGAAGGTAAAAAAATCAAGGTCATGCAAATGAAGCAACCTCATCTGCCCTCCTCTTCATCTGAAAAACTCTCTGAAACTCAGTTCATCATCTCAACATTTCTCCACGCCACCTCTTCCTGTTTTAAAGATGAACTCCTCCTTCCAAAGCATAACCCTTACCCTTCATTTTTAAAAACCAATTACCTTCCCACCCTTTTCTTTAGATTTCAATTACTCCCTGAACCAGTCAGTCAGTGGGATCTGAGTGTTTTACTATGTTACATCTCCTGAGTTATATGCATGTCTGAACACTATGTTGGACACCTGAAACTAACATAAAATGATACTGAATGTCAACTGTAACTGAGGGAAAAAAACCAATCTCCTGGATGTGTGTGTATGTGTGTTGGGGAGATGGTGTGTGTGTGACTCATTTAATAAAAATGCTGATATGTAGTCTTAGACCTACTGAATCAGATATTCCCTATAAACAGTGCCAGAAACCTGCATTTTAAACAAAATCTTGCTCATGTTGTGCACACTAACATTTGACAACTGTCTAGGACAGGGGTGGTGAACCTATGGCACACGTGCCCAAAGTGGCATGTGGAGCAATTATTTCGGCACGCGGAGCTGTGAATACCATTTAAAAAATTATTGTTTATGCTCTTACAGACATAAAAATAATCAATACCTCTATCTCACTCGATGGGTTGGCACGCAAGTCGAGCGAGTATACTCTTATTTCATAAACTTTGGCACTCAATCACCAAAAGGTTCGCCACCCCTGGTCTAGGACTACGGATCTTTCTCTCTACAAGATATGTTTTAGCTGACTACTCTGGTGCCACACTGCCTCTCCTCCTTCAGGTCTGTGGGGGACTTTATCTCACCGTAACATGACTGTCATACCACTGCTACATGAAAGTTGTTCTTTCCAAGATCACTCTTGGCCTCTCAGTCCCTAAATCCAACTTCTTCCCCAGCCTCCATTCTCTTCAGCTTTTCTGAAGCACGTAACATTGGTAGCCGTCTCCTTTCTGGAGCTAGCTGTCTTTGCTACCTTGAAACCGCATTACTGTTGTTCTCTTATCTCTGGGGCTGCCACTTCTGTTTAGTTGGTACTTTGCTCATAAATGTTGTAAATCCCAAGGCTCTTTATATTTTCTAGAATTTTAACCTCATCCTCCATCTGCTTGGTGTCCTATTGTTACTTTAAACACACAATGAGTCTAAGATGGTTATATAGGGAAAAAAAGGAAAGAAATTTGCTTTCTTTTTTTTTTATATTTATAGAGAGTAATTATTTTATCTTCAGTGCATATTTATTTTTATTTTACTTTTGCCAGATAGAGAGAGAGACAGAGACAGAGACAGCTAGAGAACCGAACTGTGGGAACTCCCCAGTTCAGCACGTGGGTCCGCCTGGGCCGGAGCCGGGATTCGATCCTTGGTCCTCGGGGCCTCAAAGCTAGCGCTCAACCCGCTGAGCCGTCCCGGCTTTCCCTTGCTTTCTTTTTAAAAAACAAATAATAAAAACTGCTATTTACTAATATCTATATTATGGGCCAAACTATGTGTTAAGGAACTTACTTATTTGCACCATTCAATCCTCAACACTGAAAGAGATAAGAACTATTGTAATCAGGAAACTGATATGATTAGGTGTGATTATGATTAGCAAATTGAAACTTAGAGAATGCTAAGTAAACTGCCTAAATCACTCAATGGTCAAGACAGAATTAAAGCTGACTCGTGTGGTCTAACTCTGAAGTCTGTTAAGACCATATGATTAGTTCATTCGTGGCTCTTTCTCCTATGTCATGTGGGACAAGCTCTAGCCCTGGATCAGCGCTATGGCTCCTTTTCCCACCTTGCTATCTAGGCTGCTGAACTCTGCTAGGAAAAAATACATAAACATAAGACTGGGTCCATTAAAAAAGTATATGTATTACAGGCCAAAGTAGGCCCTTGTTATGACCTAGAAATCATTGTTTTCTAGCCAGCCCTCTAGAAGCTATCTCAACCATTTCCGATCTCCTCACACTTCCTACCTTCTCCCTTTCACTCCTGATCAATGACTCCTTCTGTTATCTCAGGAAATACAAGCAATTAGAAATACGCTCCCTCACCTGTGTTCCATCATAAACCAGCTTTACCTGCTTCATCCTCATTTCCTCTCCTCTTGTCACAAAGGACAATGTATCTCGCCACCTGAGGTCTTTCTCTGCTACACTGTCTACCCCTGTTTGCTCTCGCCAGCACCTCGCTCCATCAAGAATTCCTTCTCTTTGGTGCATTATCAACCCCTCCCTCTCTACTGATGTCTCATTACCATCAAGATAAACTCAATTCTTCTCTATGTCAAAATGAGCAACCCTGGACCACACATTCTTCTCTAGTTAGCTAACCTCCCTCTCCCTTCCACAGGCAAAATTCTATCTCCACCGCTATCGTACTTCACCTATGGTCTATGGAGTCATTTCTCAGCCCACTGAGAATGAGGCTCATACCTGAACACTCCACTATTATTACTCCACCAAGGTTATTAACAATCTCTTTAAAACCAATGCACTTTTCAATTTCATCTGACTTCTCCAGTAACACTGCTGACCACTTCTTTCCTGAAAACACTTTGTTCCCCTGGTTTCCACATCAAATTTTCTTTTGGTTTTCCTCTTACATCTAGCTCATTCTCAGCCTCCTGAAAATGGTGGTCTGCAGGAGTCCACCTCACATTCTGTTCCTTTTCCCCTTCTTATTCTTCATACTCTCCCTGGGAAATATCCTTACCCATAGTTTCTAAAACCAATAATACGCTGATGACTATTCTGTAACTTAAGGCCCAGTCCAATTTGTGAGTTTCAGATTCATATTCACCTTCCCCAGTAGGTACATTCTCTGATTTGACAACCTTTTCAAATTCAAAATATTAAAATTGGGACTAATATTAAAATGGCCTCCTAATGCCCTCACAATTAAGTCCAAATTCTTTTTTTTTTTTTAAGATTTATTTTTATTGTTTTTGACAGAGAAAGAAAAAGGGAGAAGGGGGAGGGCCCAGAAAAGTCTCCATAGTTATAGGTCATTCGTTTTCTACATACCGGTAGTCTCATTCCACAGGTGGGCATGGGACTGCGCAGGAGGAACCGGGCTGGGGGCCTCCTACATGGAACTTGCTAGGTGAGAACCGAACTGGGGGCACACCCCAGTTCAGCATATGGGTCCGCATGGGCCAGGCCCCAGGATTCAATCCTTGGGCCCTGGGGCTGCAAGCCAAGCATTCAATCCACTGAGCCATCCCAGCTTCCCCAAGTCCAAATTATTAACGTAGTTTAAAAGGTTCTTCAGAAAACAGTTTGGCAGCTTCTAAAACAAACAAACAAACAAAAACTAAATGTGCAACTACTATGCAACCAACAATGGCTCCCCTGGGTGTTCATCCCAGAGAAATGAAGAGGTAGGTTCATATAAAAGCTTGTGCACGAACGCTCACAGCAGCTTTATTTGGAACAGCCAAAAGCTGGAGCCAGCCCAGCTGTAGCTCAGCAGGTGAACGGTTAAACACACTCAGGGACATTTATAGCACAGGCTGTTTACTCAGCCTAGAAAGGAATGAACTAGACACATAGAACTTGGATGTCTGACTACCGACTATGGTGGTGTTTACATGAGACGACTATAGGCAAACCTGGGAGATACGGTGGGTCTGGTTCCAGACCACCGCAATAAAGCAAGTACGGCTACAAAGCAAGTGTCATCTTTTTGCTGGCGAAGGGTCTTGCCTTCAATGTGTAAAAACCACAATATCTGTGAAGCGCAATTAAAGAAGGTATGCCTGTATATAGGTGTAGAAAAGAACTAAATACATAAGCACAAGTGAGTGCAAGTAAAAGTAAGAAAATTTGAATAAGATCTTTGGATCGCATCAATAACCTGGTTGTGATATTATATTCTAGTTTAGCAAAAATGTTACCTTTGGGCTAAGAACAGAAATGAACTTCCTAAACCTGATAAATAGTATGTGCAAAAAACCCATAGCTAATATACTTAATGGAGAAAGACAATGATTTCCCCCCTAAGACCAGGAATAAGACAAGGATGCCTGCTCTTGCCACTTCTACTCAATACTGTCCTTGGAAGTTCTGGACAAGGCAATTAGGCCATAAAAAGAAATCCACTAAACCACTATTAGAACTAACAAATGACTTAAGGTTGCAGAATTTAAAATCAATATATAAAAATAAATTGTATTCCCACATACTAGTAATGAGAAATCTGAAAATTAAGAAGGTAATACCTTTATAATAAGAGCAAAAAAGAATAAAACATTCAGGAATAAATTTAACAAAGTACTGTAAGTGGGAACTTCTGGTTTGTGATCCAGCATGGGAGGGGATTAATGTTGCCATTCTCACTTACAGAGTAAGAAAGATGCTGAACAAACTGAGTATCAACAACTCTTCTTAGATCCACCAGAGAACTGAGTTCACAGAGCAAACCACTATTTACAAAACTGAAGAGACAAACAGGTGGATAGGAAAAATCACAACTTATAGGAGCAGAAACCTTGAAACCTCTGTGGGAGGCAGTACCAGGGTAGGAAAATCTGAACTGTAACTGAAGTCTTAGAGGCTCAGTGTGGTCAAGTGTGAGTTAAAATGCCAGGAGGGGCCCAATCTTTGGGGTTTCCCATACTTTTATGAGTTTTACCTCTAGCAGGCCTACCAGGTTCTCACAGTACAAATAGGTTGTAAATGTCCCCTTTCCTCACTGAGGGAAGCAGAAAACAGCTATTTTGAAATGGGCCCAGAGCATTCTTTTCTTAATGAGGCTTGGCTTCAAAAGCAACTATTTCACCACAGTTTCTGGGGTTTAAACTGGAGACTAATGGAGCTGCAAAAGGGAAAACAGCCAATTCCAGCCTTCTATTTGGCCTTCCCATCTAAATTAAGGAGGGTTCGGGTCTGAGACACACTTGTGAAGGTCACGGCTCCGCACAGTCTCACTAAAAGGCTGAGACGTAATCAGAACTGCAGTACGCTTCCTCTCCCTACATATCTTACCACCACATAAATGGGGCTCCTGTATAACAACAGGGAAATAAAACTCAAAGAACTGCATGTATCAGATCTTACTTGAGAAGTTTCTAGAGAACCCCAAAGACAAGAAAGCAGACCCCCAAAAATATACTAAAAATTTTAGCCAGTGACACTACAGCTATAGCAAACAGTAAACACTGCCCAACCCCTAAACAGATAAAACATAAAACCTCACACCAAAAGGCTCTTTATCTCAGGTCCTTTTATCCAGTACATCATGTCCAGCTTTTAATAAAAAAAATTACAAAATATACTAAAAAGATAAAAAATACAGAGAGAGAGAGAGAGAGAGAGAGAGAGAGAGAGAAAGAGAGAGAGAGAGAGAGAGAGAGAGAGAGAGAGAGAAAGAGAGAGAGAGAGACAGAGAGAACATCAGAAGCAGAGCAGATACAGCAGACATACTGGAGTTATTTAGACAAGGAATTTAAAATAACTATGATTAATACGCTAAGGGCTCTAATGGAAAAAGAAGACATGCGCAGACAGACAAACAATGTAAGCAGAAAGATGGAAACAAAGAATCAAAAGAAGTACTAGAAATCAAAAACACTGTAACAAATGAAAAATGTCTTCAATGGGCTCATCAATACACTGAACACAGCTTAAGAAAGAATCAGAAAGCTTGAAGAAATGTCAGTATAAATTTCCAAAACCGAAACGTGAACAGAAAATAACAATGAAAAAGACAGAACAGAATAGCCACAGACTGTGAGGCAATTAAAAAAGGTGTAACATGGAGTCATAGGAATGACAAAGGAGAAGAGGAAAAGGAACAGAAGAAATATTTGAAGCAATAATGACTGAGAATTTTCCACAATGACAGGCACCAACCACAGATCCAGGAAGCTCAGACACTACAGGATAAATAACACATCCCCACCCCACCCCAAAAAATGTAGGTATACCATATTCAAACTGAAGAAAATCAAAGACAAAAAAAAAAACAAAAAACGTCGAGAAGCCAGAGCAAAAAACACCTACCTCAGAGAAGCAAGGATAAGAATTATGTCAGGCACCATACAAGAAGAGCGTGGGCTGAAACAGTTGAAGTGTTGAAAGAAAAAACAAGTAGAATTTTGTCTCCAGTAAAATTATCCTTCAAAGGTGAATAAAAAATAAACTTTCTCAGACAAAGAAAAATGAGGAAATTTTTCACCAGTCGACCTGCCTTGTAAATATGAAAAGGCAGATACAGAGAACAAACTGAGGCTGCCAAATGGGAGAGGGCTGGGAGGGCAGGGTGAAAGGTGAGAAGATTAAGAAATACAGATTGGCAGTTTACAAAACAGTCACTGGGACTTAAAGCACAAAAGAGGGAGTACAGTCAGTAACACTGCAACAACTACGTATAGTACCAGGTGGGTGCCAGGTGAATGGGGAGGGGGAATGAACACTGCATACACTACACAAATGTGTAACCACTATGCTGCACACCTGAAACCAATATGAAATAATACATGTCAACTATAACTGAAAAACACGACATAAGCAAAACAATCCGAACCAGAGAAAACTGAAGTGCGTTAAAATGCATGATTTTTATTTATTTTTTTAAAGATTTTATTGTTTGAGAGAAGTTGAGAGAGAGAGACAATGGGGAGGGCCCAGAGCCGTCTCCAAGTTGTACATCATTAGTTGTGACACAGTTTCATTCCACACAGTGGACGTGGGACCACGTGGGGGTGGGAACTGAACTGGGGGCGGGAACTGAACTGGGGGCCTCCTGCATGGGAGGCGAGAACCTTTGCAGCCGTGTCATCCCAATGGTTACCTGCTGCGCCACAGTTCAGCATATGGGTTTATACGGGCCAGGAATCAAACCCCAGACCTCGTGATTGTGAGACAAGTGCTCAACTGCTAAGCTATCCTGGCATCCCCCAGGATCTTTATTTTTTTTTTAAATATAAGAAGAAATTCTTCAGAAAGAAGAAAAATGGTACAGGTCAGAGTAAATGACGGTAAAGTCTTATGTTTTTCTTATTCATAATTAACCTAATAGACAACACTTTGTTCAAAACAATAATAGCAACAGTGATTAAGTAAATCACTGTATTCAGAGATTACAGCATTTGGATAAGTGAAATGATGGCAGCACTGTTAGAAGGAATGGGAATTAATATACTGTCATAAGGTACCTGCACTACCTGTGAAGTGACAGTGTATTTGAGAGAGGACTTGGATTAGTCTCTCTCTCTCTCTCTATATATATATATATATATGGCAAACTCAAGATCAACCATTAAAAATGTTTTTTAAAAAGTACACTTGTACACTGAACACTGAAAAAAGCTGAAGTTAACGAAGATTTAAATGAATTGTAAGACATCCCACACTTATGGATTGGACGACTTAGACAATACTCTCCAAATTGATCTATAAATTCAATGTGATCCTTATTTTAAAAAGGACAAACCCATGGTGTTTTTACCTCTGGTAGTGTTACTGAAGAAATTGATAAACTGATCCTAAAATTCATATGGAAATTCAAGGAACTCAGTATAGCAACAAAAACTTGAAAAAGAACAAAGCCTGGAGGACTCACACTTTTTACTTCAAAACCTACTATCAAGCTACAGCAATCAAGATGGGGTAGCAATGGCATAGGGCAGGCACAAAGATCAATGGAATATAATTGAGAATCAAAAAATAAACACTTACATTTACTCATAAATTGACTGCCAAACATTCCAGTGATAAAATGAAAGGAGAGATAGAAACTTTAAAATAGAAAAGGATAATGAAAAAAAGGAAAAGGGAATTTTTAAAAAAATTGTTAAATTTATTGAGGTGACATTGATATCA
>PVKE010005826.1:40396-57205 GCA_004027555.1 Craseonycteris thonglongyai
GACGACCGGGCGTATAAGACGACCCCCTAATTTTACAGTTAAAACATAGGTTTAGGCCTATATTCGCTGTATAAGACTACAGCCTCGGAAGTGGGGGGTCGTCTTATACAGCGAATATAGGCCTAAACCTATGTTTTAACTGTAAAATTAGGGGGTCGTCTTATACGCCCGGTCGTCTTATACGCCGGAAAATATGGTACATGGTTTCCAGGTGTACAATTCTACATTGCATGGTC
The DNA here is from genome assembly GCA_004027555.1 of Craseonycteris thonglongyai. NCBI lineage: Eukaryota > Metazoa > Chordata > Mammalia > Chiroptera > Craseonycteridae > Craseonycteris > Craseonycteris thonglongyai. The sequence continues at coordinate 40,633 of PVKE010005826.1, forward strand.
TATACATCACATTATGTGCTCACCACCCAGAATCTGCTCACTTTCCATCACCGTATATTTGATTCCCCCTCCCTACTACTCCCCCGCCAGAAAAGGAGAATTTTATCAACCATAAGATCAATAATAATGTATATGACATTAAAGTGTGTTAGTTTTTTTCCCCCTAGACAGATGCTATGGCCAGAAGACTATAAATGTCAATTCAATTATGAAAAAAACAACAGGCAACCCTGTTTCACGTTATGACTCACACATGTATCTAATGGCCTACAGAAAGAGTACTTTTGAACTCGGGGGTATTAAAGTCTGGAACATGCACTAAACAGTCTGGCTTTTGTGACTTTTGAAAACACAATACAGGAGGGGAAAAGGAAATACCGCTCTGATTGAACGCACCCAGTCACCTATGTGGTGGTGAGGAGAAGCTGACAAGTGTAAATGTAGAACACGAAATGTATAATGTGTATCACCTTTGGGAAAATGAGGTTTCAAAAATAGAGAAATTAAAGGAAACATGACTGCACAGACTTTATATAGGTATATAACAATTCCTAAAAAAAAAAAAAAAAAAAAAAAGGTTAAGCATAGTAAAAGGTATGGGGATAATGGAATAGCTCAGTGGTTGAGCAATTGCCTTGCTATCGCGAGGTCCAGTGTTCAATTCCTGGCCTGTGTAACCCTATACCCTGAATTGCGGCTCAACTGGTAACCACCCAGATGGCTCAGGGGCAAAGGTTCTCACTTGCCATGCAGGAGGCTCCCAGTTTGATTCCTGCCCTGCATAGTCCCACATCCACCTGTGTGGAATGAAACTGTGCCACAACTAATGATGTACAACTATGGAGACAGCTCTGGGTCCCCCCAACTTTTCTCTTTCTCACCTTCTCGCAAACAATAAAATAAATCTTTAAAAAGAAAATGAATAGTAAAAGGTAAATTAAAAAAGGAAAGTTTTACAAATAAGTTCAAAAACCCTTCAGATATTTCTTCATTATGTGTTTCTGATATTAAGATCTTTTCTCTTTAAATTCCAGGGTCCAGCAGCCTATTCATGATATTGCTGAAATGATTATAATCAAATACTGTAACTTCTACTACTTAATGCAACTGAAGTCACAATAAATGAAAATTCCATTTGTATGTGTAGGTATGTATGTATGTGCTTGGTAATTACTATATTCTGAAAACTTTAAGACGGGAAAACTCCAGTTTAATTGATTGTGATTTTCAATAATTGTTAACTACATACTTTATATTTTCTGGATAAAAGACATATAGTTCTTAAAATGAATGAGCACAACCTAGGAAAAGAACTGAAACCAGTAATTTAGAACTACAGAAATTTAATGACCTAAAAAATTATTTACTTTAAAGACTGAAACTGCATCCAGATGTCTTTCCAAAAGGTCTGGTTAGCTAGCCAGAGTAAAACTGGAGACTATTCCCCTTTGTCTCTGTCAGGCAAGAATCTCCAAACAAATACAGAAATTTCTACCTCGAGGCAGCAAACAAATCAGAAATGCAGAATCTGGCAACAAATCAGAATCTGGCCTCTGTTCAAAGGGAGGAGGCATTTAGCACATTTAGCACCTTTGCTATTCCCTTCCCAAACAGAATCCCATTGTTTGGGTTCCAAAAAATCTGGTTTTGTCATAAACTCTACGTCAGAGTCTTCACATTACAATGCAGGGCACTCACAATAAATTTTCTTTCCCCATCTGTCATAAATCTGGAGGAGGTGAAGGGATAAATATTATTAGCTGCCACTATATTTTGAAAACTTACTTAATGCCAGTCATGGTGGTAAGTGCTTTACATATACTTATTTAATTCTCAAAATAATTCAATGAGGAAACTGAGTATGGGTTAAATAACTAGGTAGCTGCTAGAAAAAGCTGGAGTTAGGGCACAAACCAGCTCTGATTCGATAGCTGTACTCAAAGTTTACTATTTTTGTAGAACAGTTTAATTTTTTTTTAGTATTTATCCAGAGTTAAAACCTTAAAAACATCAACAAAAAGCTCTCATAAACACTGACAAGTGGCACACTCTCCAAAAAAGCTACTCTGCACAGGAAATACTAAAATAAATTTCTCCAGGTGTTTAGAAACTCAGCTAATCTAATAAAAGACTGTAATACTATTTTACATTCTTAATTCTAATAAAAAAAAATTCCAAATTAATCTGATTGCCAATCTCACTTCCTTTTAAAATTTTATTGAGGGGATGCTGGGATAGCTAAGCGCTTGAGCAAAATTGCCTCACAACTGCAAAGTCCAGGGTTGGATTCCAGGCCCCAACCTGTGCAAATCCACATGCAGAACTGCAGCACAACTGGTAACCACGGGGATGACTTGGTGGCAAAGGTTCTCTCTCACCTCCCATGCGGGAGGCCCCCAGTTCAGTTCCCACCCCATGTGGCTCCATATCCCCCTGTGTGGCATGAAACCATGTAACAATGACATACAGCTATGGAGACTGCTCTGGGTCCTCCCCCCCTCTGCCTCCCTTTTCTCTCACACCTCTCAAAAAATAAATAAATCATTAACATAGATAGAATTTTATTGAAATACTAGGCCTAGATATTACAATTTCTCTGGTATATTACATAAAATTACATTTTCTGCTAATTCAAGAAGTTCTTCAAGTGCTATAACTTTTAAAATGAGTCTGGGGGAAGCCGGGATGGCTCAGTGGGTTAAGCACTCACTTTGCAGCACCGAGGATCGAATCCCCACCCCAGCCTCTGCTGATCCATATACTGAACTGGGGAGTTTCCCCCAGTTCAGTTCTCTCTCTGTCTTTGTATCTCTCTCTCTCTCTCTCTGTCAAAAACAATAAAAAATAAATAAAAATAAATTTAAAAAATGAGACTGGAGATTTACTACACAAAGTACTTTAAGAAAGATCTTGTAGTTTATTTCCTCCCATCATTTTTATTCAGCAAAATCTCAAATAGCAACTCCTGTACTCAAAGTTATTTACATAATTTCTTCCTTAATCACCCCCTTTGCAAAGGACACAAGAGTTCATTCAACAACCTGTTATTATGTCTTTGTTTCACTGCTATTTTGCCTTCTTTAATAAATAAAACATTTCAACATTAGTTTACAAAGTAATATTTGTTTCTAGTATCTTGTATGTAAAAAAATGCAGGTCCAACAATTTATCATTCTTCCCCTACATGTTTCACCATCAAATCACCATAGGATATCATAAATTACAAATAGATGCATGTTTTTAAGAATACAGCTTTCTCACGTACAACTTCCAGACTTAGTTATTAATAAGCTATATTCATAAGTAATTATGACTTTGATGTTAGCTATAATTCAAGAAACTAGTTATTGATGAAGTAGAAAGAATGAGAATCAAGAGAAAAATCTGTCGGGTCACCTTAGAATTTGTACAGAAAAGGGTGGGAAGAGTCACATACCCTTTTATTTAGGAAGGCAGATTTCAAAAGGTAGGCATGACTGACTTCATAAAATGAAATTCTTGAAAAAAAAGGAAATCCAAAAGGTTAGGAAGCTCTTGAAAATGTGGTTCTAATAATGATAATGCCAATAAAACATAGTAGACATAATAACAGGTTGTTGAATGAACTCTTGTGTCCTTTGCAAAGGGGGTGATTAAGGAAGAAATTATCTAAATAACTTTGAGTACAGGAGTTGCTATTTGAGATTTTGCTGAATAAAATTGATGGGAGGAAATAAACTACAAGATCTTTCTTAAAGTACTTTGTGTAGTAAATCTCCAGTCTCATTTTTTTTATTTATTTTTATTTATTTTTTATTGTTTTTGACAGAGAGAGAGAAAGAGAGAGAGAGAGATACAAAGACAGAGAGAGAACTGAACTGGGGGAAACTCCCCAGTTCAGTATATGGATCAGCAGAAACCAGGTTGATAGCACAGGGACACATTTGAACAGCACATTATTAAAACACAACAACAAAAAACCAGTGTGGTATAATGAACAGAACATGGACAGGCTTTGGAATCCAGCCTGGCCACCTAATTAAACGATGCCAGGCAAATCATTCCCTTTTCTAAATGTTTTTTCATCAACAAATGGGAATAACCTTTCTTATGAAGATCTACTGCAAAAGGCTTACTACCTACTAAAATCAATATTTCTTTGCTGTTCTTTTTGTCCTTAGGCTATAGCTCATTAAAGTAGCATAGTCAGAGTACTATGTTTAAGTCATCTGACTGAAATCTTTTTTTCTCTGGTAGTTACATTATCAATTTGATATTTATTAAGTTCATTGGTTTCAATTTGTATTCAATGGTAGGATTTGCTTTCTTCCCATATTTTTAACTTAATTTTTTGAATACGTATGTAAAACAGAGGCATGGTTCAAGCAAAGACTACTTTTCCCACTTCATTACAGTGGGGTTCTATTCCTTATATATGGTAAAAACTTTGGCCATTTGTCCATGGACTAGAATCTATATTCCAACATGGTGACATTTATAAAATTATGTAATATTTGTGATCAATTTTAAGATAGCTGCCTATAGCTAATGGAAAGATTATAGCCAAGAATCCTCCAAAGTTAGTCCCATTAATGTTAGTTTACATTTACATAGGGCTAATGTGCCAAGCACTTCAAATGTTTTATATACGCATGGATACATCTTGAGGTATGTTGGTTAAGACCATGCTGCTAATCAGTGGCACCGGTATAACTTGAACCTAGACTCCAGAGTCTGTGCCGTTAGCTACTTAACTATACTGATCACACATTATGTTCCTGCCATATGGGGACCACAGAATTTAAACCTTTTCTGGTTTACCTAAAAAATGTGTGACCTTAGGAAAATTACTATATCTAACTTTCTAATTAATAAAAATTTAAATATGCAAATACTGACTAAATCACTTATGAATATTTGTAAACATTTAGTCCAAACCAACTGCACTACCCATCCAATCATTTCTCTCATTCAATTAACATTTATTAACACCTTTGGGAGGTAAAAGTGGATCAATTTACTTTCCTTCCTTCTCCAAATCTTACTAAAATGACCAGAGAAATATATACCGGTACATATATTTAAAAAATGCTTTAACAGCATGGGAAAATGACAAGGATTACCAACAACAAATCAAAATCACTGAAGAATTTCTGGACGGTGTAAAAGAGAACAGATTCATGGAAAAGATGTGTCTCTGTAACAATATAGTCTAAGACAATTTTCTTATTAGAGAAGTGGATAGATTCTCCTAAAAAAAAACCTCAGTAAAACCCCAAGCTCAGAAAAATAGGAGCTAAACACAGCAGAGGGCTGTCGGTGCTATCTAAGGGGATACAAGAAAAGGCAGCGGGAACTCTACCAGTGTCCCTGATCATATGGAATAGCTGATGACATGTGCCCCAGACTTGGTCATCTGGGCATGAACTGCTTGAATGATTAAGTTGAAGATTTGCCACAACAGGCTCCTAAAAAGGGAAGGCTGAGGGCAGTAGGAGGTGATGTATGAGAGACCGTATTTTGTTTAATTAGGCTAACAAAGAGAGAAAAGCACAGGCCAACAACGTACAGAGGCAAAAAGTAAACAAAGGAATAGCACAGCAGGGAAAACCAAGAATGTACCCAACTTCTGCGGTAACTATGAAGATATTCATAATAAAGGATAATTAAATCTTAAATACAGGTAGTACACTAAAAGCAGACACCTCACTAGTTACTGGTGTGATTCTTAATGGTTATTAGGTAATAGCTACCTACTGGATGGTAAGTAGACAGACAATAGAAACAGTTCTCTAAACCAGGGGTCTCCAACCCTCAGGCCATAGGCCTGTTAGGAACCGAGCCACACAGCAGGTGAGCAGTGGGTGAGTGAGGGAAGCTTCATCTGTAGTTACAGCCGCTCCTCATTGCTCACATGACTGCCTGAGATCTGCCTCCTGTCAGATCAGCAGTGGCATTAGATTCTCATAGGAGCGGGAACCCTACTGTGAATTGCACATGTGAGGGATCTAGGTTGTGGCTCCTTATGAGAATCTAATGCCTGATGATCTGAGGTGGAGCTGAGGCGGTGATGCTAGTGCTGGGGAGCGGCTGCAAAGACAGATGCACATGAGCAGAGAGGTTGACTGCACAGAGACCATCATAATCAATTGCTTGCAGACTCGTATCAAAACCCTATCAGGGGGAAGCCAGGACGGCTCAGTGGGTTAAGCGCTCCTTAACCGAGGATCAAATTCGGCCCTGGCCTGTGCAGACCCATATGTTGAACTGGGTGAGGAGTGCCCCCAGTTCGGTTCTCAGCCCGGCCCAGTTCCTGCCCTATGCAGCCCCGTGCACACCTGTGGAATGAAACTATGTGGAAAAACCAATGATGTGCAACTATGGAGACTGTTCTGGGCCCTCCCCCTTCTCTCTGTCTCTGTATCTCTCTCTCTGTCAAAAACAATAAAAATAAAAATACATCTTTTATAAAACCCTATCAGAGAATGGCAAGTGACAATTAAGCTGCACCTGGTGGCAGGTTTACAGTGGCGAGTTGATATGCTTCAATTGTACAGCTGCATCTGGTGGCAGGCTTTAAGTCAGAATCCGATACTTATTTTAGTCTGTGCATAGCCTGCCAGTTATTTCACTTACCACTTCTATCCACACCTCTTCCCTGCACAGTGCATTTGTCTCAGTCAGTTTTGGTACACCCACAAGCTAACCCTAGTCAAAATGAGTAAAAACAAGTCACTGGAGAGCTTCTTTGAAAAGGGGGAAAGACCCAATGATGAGATAGAAGACTCTTAAGACTGCCAACAAAAAGAAAGCTGCATTTAAAAGAAAATACTAAGAATCCTTAAATTACGAGTTCATTGCAACAGGTGATTCACATTCTCCAAGCCCACTTTGTATAGTATGTGGCAACCGACTATCCAACGAAGCCATGAAACCTTCAAAACTGCTTTGCCACATGGAAATCAACCACCCTGTGTTAAAAATGCACTAAGGCGGAAGAAGGTAGCAATCCAGGTAAGTATCATGGACACATGTACACAGTACAGTGTGTATGTAAAAATGATACGGGCAACCAAACCAGGTCTAACATAGTAATGATATATCCTAATTTTTGAAAAATCAGCTTACTTTAAGTGACTGTATAAGTAATCAACTGTAATGTTATATTCTATGTATTCAATGTAATAAAAGATTAATCCATTCAGTTGCTTAGTAACAACAGCTACCCTAGGTGCCTATACTATGGTAGGTGTCTCAGATACTTTAATTCTTACAGCTACCTTGCAAGGTAAGAGGTTATTATCCATCTCCATTTATAGGTGAAGAAACTAAAGCTCAGAGGCCACCAAGTAACATGCCCAAAGCCATACAGTGGGTAAATGGCAGAGCCAGAATTTGAACTGAGTTCTGACTTTAATCCCCATACTCTTTTCACTATAACTTTCTTAATGAATAATTCTCTAAGAATTGAACATATACCCACTTTTAAGTCAAGATGGGATTCACAAGGATGAAGGAGGAACACAGAACTATGTTTTAGTTGTGGAAAATGAGCATTTAGGTAATTTTTCAAGCACAAATATAGTAAATGCTCAAATGTCATTTTCATATAAAAGATCAAAGCATCTGAACTTTTAAATATTTCTTTTGTATTATCTGTTATTTTTAATTACATACTCATATGTCTCCCTTGTTCTAAAGAGATTTAAAGCAACATGGTTTGTCTGTACTTGAATACTCCTGAAACCCAGCTGGGTCCATCTGGGAAGAAAGGCTGTGAAGTTAGCTGTAGTGGTAATAAAAACTTAATGGGACACATGTTAAGTACCAAAACCCAGGAATCAATGGGTTCATATGTTTCTGAACAGATTGAAGAGGTTTACTAAGTGAAAGGCAGCCTAGCATAGTGATAGGGGCACCAGGTTGTGGGGTTGAACAAACATGGAGTCAAATCCCAGTTCTGCTATAACTGATCTTGGATTAATGATAGTTGAGGGGTTTTTTTTCCCCCAATAAAAATTACATGATTCAGATTTAATACCTCATTCAGTACTTCCAACTGTTACGCAGGTTCAGAGCCCAACTTTGTGTTTTCCTATAGGTGAGAGAAACAACCTATTCCTCCCCGGCGCCCCGAGTCCCACACCTGTAAATTATGCAATTGTTACCAACCAATGTCACTCCAATACATTTAGCAGTAAAAAAAGGAAAAAGTGGGAAAGCTGGGATGGCTCAGTGGGTTACGCGCTCGCTTTGAAGCCCCGAGGACCGAGGATCGAGTCCCGGCCCCGGCCCATGTGGACCCATATACTGAACTGGGGTGAGCCCCCAGTTCAGTTCTTGCCGGGACCTATGGGGGAGGCTCCCGGCCCAGTTCCTGCCCTGCGCAGCCCTGTGCCCACCTGTGGAGTGACACTATATGGAAAACTAATGCTGTCAACTACAGAGACTGCTCTGGGCCCTCCCCCTTCTCTCTGTCTGTGTTTATCTCTGTCAAAAATCAATAAAATAAATCTTTAAAAAAAAAAAGGAAAAAGAGCAATAACCACAGTGGATTATGAAAATCATTTAGTTCAGAAATTATTTTTAAAATAAATAAGAGCAAGTGGTCTGTAAAGCCTTCCAGTGGAAGTAACAAGAGTCAATTAGTCTCACCTCAAAGGCTGAAAATAAATTTAAAATATATACCTTTTTCTTTATAGAAACCTGGCAGATAGTATAACTGAATTTAGTTTTGCTTATGGAATAAAATTTCTTCTAGTTGCCATGAGCTTCTGTAGTACAGCTGTATTTTTTCTCCATATCCTATTTCAGTGCTTACTTAAGAACTAGGCCACATTGCATAATCATATAAGGGAAATTTGGTTATATAATGAAGTATTACTGTATGAAAGTTATTAATCATGCAACTTTAATGGATAATTTTTTTATATAGTAACCTTGTCTTAGGTTCTCTAAATAACTCAGGAGATTAGGTTGTACTGTGATAGCAGTGACAATATACAGGTATAAATTTCGTATTTACAGCTTTACCTGTTTATGTTGATTTAAACATGGCATTCAGATCTTTTTAGTTGTCAGAGTATTTTATTTTCAAACTCTGGAGCTACACATTTTTTCCAAGTACTTTCTAGAATTCTTTGCTCAACTAGCAGCTAACTGCTAAAAAGCTGATCCATTTGGTAACAAGAGATTGGGTATAGTGGCTACATTTCATTTTTTACTGACTCTAGACTGATGAAAAAGTCATACTGATAAAAGCTATTGTTGAAATACTAGGGAGGTTAGATAAGAGCTAGGAGGGAACCTAAGGATCTTTGACTATCAAGGTACCTAAAAATAAATATCTTGATCATAATCAATTTTCAGTAACATACCTCTGTAAACTTTCCTATGTATTCTCTGTTTAGCTGTGAAGAGAATCCTTACCAAATATGCCTTACTAAATGAGCAAGTAGAACATGATGCTCCTGGGGAATTATTGCTTTAAAGTAAACAAGCATATGAATTTGGGTGCTGCTATCACTGATACTTAGAAGTACAGTTGTGAGCATATATACCAACCACCATGTAGTTTGCTTACATTTTTTACTCCAATTCAGTCTTGAAGTAAACTGACACTTGTTTGAGTCACTGCTTTTTTTTTTTTTAATTAGGAGGAAAGGGCTGCACTTTTTTGTCTCTTTATACTAGGTTTGCTATAAATAAAAGGTCACATTTGGCATCTTGACACTTGCTGTTGTGTATAGTGAGCAAAAAGTCAGCTGTTAACTTTTAATATAGATCTATTCATCTGGGGACCATATACAGCTATCGTTAGAGATTAAACAGGGGTAAAGAAAAACACAGTTGGTTGGGTCAAGTATGAAAATGGGACAGCAGAACTACACTAATCTCTCCATTTGTGAACATCATTGGGCCTACTTTCAGTTAAATCAGAAGTTCTTTTCAAACACAGGCTGTGTTCAGATTAGTTCTCTTGATCAGACCACTAACTTCAAAGTCTCTGAGAGATCTCTAAGGCTATTTATGGCCACTTCATTTATAAAGCACCACTAACCTAATTAACTATGAGTATTCCTTAAATCTTCCCATAGGAATTCCCTATACCACTGGGCATTATTCCAGACAGTCTCACAACAGATGCTTATTAAAGTGTGTCGTCTGTAAGGAACTGTACAAAATATTCTGAAGTATTCCATTTAAGTAAATGAAAAAGTATTTTACCCCTGAGGAAACTGTACTGTGTTTGGGAAGAGAAAATTATATACATATGAAATATGTGTGAAACTACTTTCTGCCCAGGTGTTGAGGAGATAGAATTTGAGCTTTAACAGTTGTTAACAAGTTTGTAAAAAATCAGGAAGACTTGGGCAATCCTTGCACTTCAAAGTGGAATGGCATGAGTAAAGGTAGATAGAAGACAGGGGAATTTCCATTCCAGCCCATTTCTATACATTGTTGTTAAAGTTATCTTTCTAAAGAATAAATAGTAATAACAAATACTAGCATTTGCTTTGTGACATAGGCTCTTTACATGTATGGACTAATTTAAGTCTCACAATACCCCTGTATAAGTGCTGTTATTAGCCCCATAGAGATTCAGAGAAGTAACTTGCCTAAGTTCACACAGCTGCTAAGGGGAAGACCCAACAACTGAATTCAGGAAGTCTAGCTCCAGGGTCCTGGCTCTTAACAACTGTGTTTGAGCCACAACCTTCAGTGACTCTCAGCTTCCACAGAATAGAAGGCACTAAAGAACCTTCACATAGGGTTTTAACTTACCTTTCCAACTTCAGATCGTACTTTTTTCATACATGGACTTACATTCTAGCCTCTCTGTATTACTTTTATTATTACTCTGAACTACTCAATTTCTAAATATAGTCTTTATTCTCATCTCTAAATCTGCCCATTTTGCTTATCAGCATGGGTCTCTCATTCTTCCTGGTCCCTGTCTTGAAGGTCAGTATCCTACCCATTTTCCAAGCATATTTCAACTACCATCTTCATAAAAAATTCTTTTTGATCTGCCTTGGCTACACCTTGCATGTTTTTCATGGTAGCATGTCTGTATCATGGTTGTGTATTGCTTGCATGTTTTTAAGTTCCTTTAAGAACAGGGAATATGATTTGTTGATGGCTGTACATTTGGTAGTAATCAGTCCAAGTTTGCCCCCCACCTCCCAGGGGTAGGAAAGAGGAAGTGTTTTAGGTAACACTAAGATATTTTGAATCTGGAGCAGGGAAGAGAAATGGAAATTTCGGAGCTGATTTATGGGTAAAAGTGATGTTTGGTTTAGACATGGTATGTGTAAATTGAGAGTAGATGAGATTGTCCAAGCAGAAGGGGACTAGAGCTAAGGAGAGAGGTCTAGTTGACATTTGTAGTTTTATCTCATTTTCACAACCATGATAGATTGTTACAAACTTTAAATTACAGTTCAGTAGCTGTATAGTCACAGAATCAATCTTAATTTTTTGACCTGTTATCAATTGGTTTTCATTTTGAAAATGAAGGTCCAGATACCATGCAGTCATTTTCAACTTTGAAAAAATATTATAGAATGAAAGTTAATTTGTAGGTTGATTAGTTGAGTCTCTGGGTCAACATAGGAGTTACATTCCTAGGTTGTAAGACCATGTTGTAGCTGAAATATTTACTTCTGCAACAACAAAATTAAAAGCAGTGCAGTTGCATTAGTAAATAGCATTTTGTTTTTCAAACTATTTTTATTTTATTGTTTTGAAAGGACAGAGAATGAATGAATGGGTATAGGGCCCAGAGCAGCCTCCAGTTACACATCACTAACTGTGACATGGTTTCATTCCACATGGGTGTATATGAGGCTGCACGGCGTGGAACCAAACCTGGGGCCACCCGCATGGGAAGTGAAAACCATAGCCACTGCACCATCCCAGTGATTACCAGTTGCACTGCAGTTCAGCATATGGGACTGAACAGGCCAGGGCAGGATTCAAACCCTGGACCTCACAATAGGAAGGCAAGCACTCAATCACTGAGCAATCCCAACATCTCCAGTAAATAGCATTTAAAAAAGCTAGAAAGGAATAAGAAAGGGTAGCTTATTCTCTGACCCTTTAATTTGAAATTAAAGCAGATGACATTCCTGTGTGGTATATAGGTGCTTCAACTGAGATTTCTTCTTACATATTTCAACAATATTTTGGGTCATTTTTTACTTTCATAGAGCCTTTCAGAGGAAGAGAGAATTTACAGAAAACATGTTAAAGAGGTTTCTTGGGGTGGACTAACCTGAGCTAGAGTTTACTTACTCAAGTAGTGGAAGGTGTGTATGCGTGCATGAATGTGCATGTGATGTGTGTGGGGTGTTATGGTGGGACGCGGACATGCGTGAGCTGAGGAACTTGTAATGGGTAAATGATCTCTCCCATGGGGAAGGAAGCAAGGTAATTCAGAAGAGATTGGCTCCTCACTCAAGTCTATGGGAGGGGCCATTAGTTCTGCTTAGCATTAGTTACTGTTTAAGTGTCGCATGGGTAGATGGAGGAAGCAAAGCTACATTCTATATGCTAGTTAGGGTATGAAAATGTGCAAATTAAGTGTTTTTAACTTGAAGAATACCTATACTGAAACTTGGCTTCTACTTAGGCTTTTGCCATTAGACCTGGTAATTCCTTATATGAGGGCTGTCCGGAAAGTATCCAGCCACGAAATCGTTCTCATTATACTGACAATTGCTGGATAGTCTTCCGGTCAGCCCTTGTATGTCATATTTTATTTCCTCACAACTATCCTTTGAGGTAAATATATTATACCCATTTTATAGCTGAGAAATCAAATTACATGCCTTAAATCATAAAGCTCATAAAAAGGGAATCCAAGAAATCAAGTCTAGATATGTCTGAATCCAAATCTCACAAAACCACTTTCCTGCATTGCAAGTCCAATACAGAGCCAGTTATTTATTAGGAAAGGGGTTAAACAACAGCACTGTTTTAGGTAACACTATGCCCGACAGTGGAGAACTAACATACTATATGACTGTTACTATGACAGCTTTGAAAGCAGCTCTGGCAGCCAAGTGACACAGAATTTAACAAGCCTAGTCAGTGTAATGAGTGCAATGGCAGTCATCACTCTGTAATTCCTCTTTCTGCATTTCCTCCCTTTTAGTGATTTTCATTTACTCATGGCTTCTGTCCATGGTTTTAGTCCCAAATTCCCCTTCTCCAAAACTTTTAGGCTACTAGCTCCATCTCTGTTGACGGTGGTAAAGAGATGACTTCTGGAACTATCGTAAGGTTGCAAGGGGAAAAAATACTTTGTTCAAGAAATCTAATTTTATATTGGAAAATCTGGCCTACACTGTGAAATTCACAGAATATCATAATGATTTCAAGCTTTACATATGTCCTGTGAACCTGTAAGAATGGTCTTTGAATTTTTGGTCACTGTTATTTGATATACTGAATAAATAATACTAATGTCACTTGAAAAAACTCAAACAAAATACTTTAGTAGTTACGTGAGGATAAGAAGGGAGGGGGTGGGTGAGGAGGAAGGGAGCAGGCGAGGAGGGAGGAGGTATCAAATATATGGTGATGGAAAGAGAGCTGACTCTGGGTGGTGAGCACACAATGCAATACATAGATGATGTAATGTAGAACTGCACACCTGGAACCTATGTCGTTTTTACCAACCAATGTCACCCCAATAAATTTAACAATAAATAAAAAAATAAAATAAAATCTTTGTACCACTTTACCATTAGGGGCAAGTGTTACTCTTTTAAAGTAGAAGAAATTCTTGGCCTAAATGTCCATCAATTGATAAATGGATAAAGTGTGTATCTACTTGTACCACATTATTTGGCAATATTATTTGGCAATAAAAAGAAACGAAGTACTGATACTTGCTATAATATAGATAAATCTTGAAAACATTATGCTAAGTGAATGAAGCCAGTCACAAAGGACCACATATTGTGTGATTCCATTGCATGATGTCTCAATTACCCAAAACTATAGACAGAAAGTAGACTGGTGGTTCCCTAGGGGGTTGGGGGTGTAGCTAAGGAATGCAGGGTTTCTTTCTGGATACTGAGATGTTCTAAAATTGATTGTGGTGATGGTGGTACAAGTCTATGAATATACATAGTACTAAATACCACTAAATTGCACACTTTAAATAGGTAAATTAGGGGAAGCCGGGATGGCTCAGTGGGTTAAGCGCTCACTTTGCAGCGCCGGGGACCAGGGATCGAATCCCGCCCCGGCCCGTGCGGAACCATATGCTGAACTGGGAGCTCCCCCAGTTCAGTTCTCTCTCTGTCTCTGTATCTCTTTCTCTCTGTCAATAAATAAATAAATAACAATATATTAAATAGGTAAATTTTATGGTTATTTAAATTATATCTCAATAAAGCTGTTTTAAATAAAGAAAATTTACATAAAAAATTAAAAAAAAAAATTGAAGGAATTGTTAATGCTTTTTTAAAGAGAACACAAGATCAAGATTTTTGCCCTCTTAGGTAACCAAATACTGCCCCTTTTCTACAAGTCATGTCCAAAATGATTAACAAAGTTCCAGATGGCTTGGTTAAACAGCTGATGTTGTTATTGAGCTCCTTCATTCCAAAGCACCTTTGTGATCATTGAAGCTGTCATAGTTCGGGGAAAGGATTTATTATTTAATAATTTTCCAGTTTAAAAAATAGGTTTGCTTTAGCAGCTTGTAATTTTAATGTTCTGAACCAAGTACCCTAAATTTGTAGGGCAGGATCTACTTGTAGATCTTTATCTCTTACATGACAAACACCACTATCTGAGGTTTGCGAGGATATCCTGTGAGAGGGTAGTAGGTTACAAAATGGGAAATGGTCCCCTCCCTAGTCGAGCACCTACCAGTCATTAGATTTGAGAAAGAAAGAAAACTCTTCCTCACAAAACATCAGCCATCTACTGGGTTTCAAAGAGGTAAAGCTTTGTCCCTATTTCTAATGTTTGGAGGGTGGGGGGCTGGGAGAGTAACTCTTAGCTTACTGTCCTCACTCAATCTTTTCCAAGTCAGGAAGAATGGTTTTATTTGATTGGCAGTTTAGAAGAAGAAACTGGGCATATGTGGTCCAACTTTTTGCCCTTGGGAGCAAGTTGTCCATTGGGAGCACTCATCATCACCTCTGCTCTTATATGCTCCAAGTTTGAGACGCCAGGTCCCCCAGTCCTGCCTGGGGCTGGAAAGTTAAGTCTCGTCACTTCTGATGTCAAGTTAAAGGAAGATGCTTGTCCACAGATATAAGCCACATTCCCCCAATTTCCTCTTTATTAGTAATAAAATAACATTTTGGCTCCTAAGTATATTATTCTTTTTTCCCTCAAATAGTTTAGAATACAAGCAGGGAAGATGGTGTCAGCTACGGAGACCCCTAAAACACTCTAACATCCAATCTAAGCAATTTAAAAAAGAACAAGATTGAAAATATTTTCAGGAATAAATACATTTTGATAGACTACAATGTCGATATGATAACCAATTCCAGAGAAAGTTTTAATACATGTACTATAAGGGGGATGATGTTCCTTCACGTATTGAAAGAGACTTTTGGGAAACATTTGGAAATCTTCATATAGAACACTAAGCAAATCTATCTAGGATGATTTAGAATGGTATAACCCTAAACACACACTGAAACCCTTGCTGTCAAGAGATGGTACCTCAATTAAGGGATGTCTAGATCATATACTGAGGGTGCCAAAAAATGTACTCACATTTTAAGAGATGTTATCTATGTATTGCTTTATGAAGCTGAATTGAATTACGGCAGCAATGTGTGGTCACCACTGTGAGTACCTCTTGTAACTGCAGAAGTCAAATGTGATTTGCACTCATCCTTTGTTATTGGTATATATTGAGTATTACAAGTTTAACACTTTTTCCTTTCTTAAAATGTGTATACATTTTTTGGCACCCTCTGTATATTTATCAGAAGCAGCTTTGCTAATTGTCAATCTTGTTAAAATTAATAAAACTTTTAATTTTTTTTCACAACAAGTTTGTTTCTTTAAAAACCAGTGACAATGAGATTAGGGGGCTTATACAAGACAAAGGCCACCCATCACATTGGGACTGAAACCCAAATACCCTTCTTTCCCAATTATGTAACCTGGTAAATATTTCAGATACTGAAGAATTTTGACGTAATTTAAGTAAAAGGTGTACATAAATAAGGTATAGGTAATACTTCAATGAAGAGTTGTTTTGAAGGGAGTCTTTGCAACATAAACTTAAATCTTACATGCAAGCCCTGACATGTGGGAAAATTGTAAAATTGACTATTTTACATTGGCCAAATATGAGCCTAAGGAATCAAATTAAGTCATCAATATAAAAGTGCTTTAAAAACTACAAAGTAGGGGAAAGCTGGGACGGCTCAGCGGGTTGAGCGCTCGCTTTGAGGCCATGAGGACCGAGGATCGAATCCCGGCTCCGGCCCAGGCAGGACCCACGTGCTGAACTGGGGAGTTCCCACAGTTTGGTTCTCTAACTGTCTCTGTCTCTGTCTCTCTCTCTATCTGTCAAAAAGTAAAATAGAAATAACTATGCACTGAA
>PVKE010005827.1:0-57115 GCA_004027555.1 Craseonycteris thonglongyai
TTCTTTTATTGCTATGTATCCCTGTTCTAAGTTCTTTTTCAGTGGTTACCATGAACTTTATATAAAAGAAAGTTTCATGTATGCAGTTGTTCCTTTTTTTTTTTTGACAGAGAGAGAGAGAGAGAGAGAGAGAGAGAGAGAGAGAGATACAGAGACACAGAGAGAACTGAACTGAGGGAGCTACCAGTTTAGCATATGGTTCCGCACAGGTTGGGACCAGGATTCAATCCCTAGTCCCCAGCACTGCAAAGTGAGTGCTTAACCCACTGAGCCATCCGGCTTCCCCTCCTCTTCTTAAGGATGTTTTTTATGTCCATTCTCTTTGAAAACTTAAACTTTTACTTCCTCCTCTTTTTATATTTTTGTTGTTCCAGTTTATCCCTATTTACTTTTACTTTTTGTTTCAGGTTCAATCACCTCCTTCAGTATTTCTTTAAATGCTCGCCTTGTGCTAGAGAATTCCTTCAGTTTTTGTATGTCTGAAAATGTCTTTATTTCTCCTTCACATCTGAAGGATAACTTTGCTGGGTACAGGATTCTTGGCTAGCAATTTTTCTCTTTTAATACTTTAAATACTTTGTTCCATTCCCTTCTGGCTTGTAGAGTTTCTGTTGAGAAATCTGATGATAGTCTGAAGGGCTTTCCTTTATAGGTTATGGTGTTCTTTGTTCTGGCTACCTTGAGGATTCTTTCTTTGTCTTTGACCTTTGACATCTTCAGTACAATGTGGCTTGGAGAGGGTCTGTTAGGATTCAAGTAACTAGGGGTCCTGGTTCCTTCTTGGATTTGAGGTTCTAGTTCTTGCCATAGATTTGGGAAGTTCTAATCTACTATTTGTCTAAGTAAATTTTCTGTGCCGATCTTGTCCTCTGCTCCCTCTGGAATACCTATTATTCTTATATTATTTTTTTGAATGGAGTCAGACAGTTCTTATAGATACCTTTTATTTCTTTTAGCTTTTAGGTCTCTCTCTTCTTTCTGTGACATTTCCAAATTTTTGTCTTTGATTTCACTAATTCTTTCCACTATCTGGTCTTCAGTTTTCATTTCTTTTTTTGTATTCTTTATCTCTAAAATTTCTATTCACAAAATTCCTATTTTTCACAGATTCCATTTTCTTTCTGAGAATACTTAGCTCCTGTATACTCCTTCAGCTTTCTTTGGTCTCTTTGAGTGTTTTTATAATTGCATCCTTGAATTCTCTGTCATTTAGCTCATATAATTCCATATCTTCAAGTTTCTTTTCTGGAGATTTTTCTTTCTTTCTGAGCTCCTTTGTTCAAAGGGGCATTCATCACTGTTGGAGTGTTTGTTTTTTTTAGTGGACATGAGGACTTTTCCCCTGGTAGATGTTAAGGTATCTTTCTTTTATTTCCTAGCTGGTGTTAGTGTCTTATAATATTTTCTGTTACTTATTTGTTTTCTTCACAGAATACCTCCTAGAAGATGGGCTTCTCTTTGACTCTGTTGCCCTGGTCTCTGTATGCCTCCTCTTTGGAAAGGTATGGTGGGCGATGGTGTGCTATGCCTCTGAGATCCCATTGTCATCAGAAGCTGCCAAACCTTGATCCTTCTGCTGGCTTCAGCAAGAAAGGTGGGGGCAGGGCTTGTTTGGAAAGGCACAGGTTTGTTTGCATTACAGGGTAATGGTGGCTTCCCCCTGCTGTCTTCAGTGGGAAGAGTAGGGGCAGGGTTTGTTGGGAAAAGTGCAAGTCTGATTGCGTCACAGTTTAATGGTGGCTTCCCAGCAGCCACCTGCCAAAGGAAGGTTGTGGGAGAGGCCTGAGGATGAGCCTTGGGAGACAGCAAGTGGAAGCAGCCAGGCTCTGTGTCCAAGGTCACACAGTGCTCTTGTTGGGGCCTCACCTCACTGAGGGCCACTCCACGTCTCAGCCGCCAACACTCCCATTGTCAGCGCTCCAGGAACTAGAACACTCTCCTCCAGCTTTAGCTGCCAACCACTCACTCCACAAGCCCCCAGCTCCAGACGCCTGACTCAAGCGCTGGCAGCAGGATCTTCATTCTGGTCACCTACACAAATCTCTGGCTGCTGCTGGTGCCTTGCTCTGGCCTTCTGCACTGTGCACTGGCCACCTTCACTATGCCCTGGCCACCCTCACCACGCCATGGCTGCTCCCCCTGCATTCCCACTGGCACCTCTCGACATAGTCAGCTGCGCCTGCTTTTTCTGTCCACCTTGTACTCTGGCTGTCTGCACCTCCACCTCTGTCTTTTCAAGGCCTCCAACCCACCCAGAGTCATTCTGCACCTCGACCCGCTCCCCACGCTCCCACCTCAGTCAGTCTCTCCTCTGCTGGACTCGGATCAGCCTCTGGGTTGGTCACTGGGTAGGCCTCTGGGTCACACTCTGTGGCCTGTCTCCACACTGCTCCCTTTCTCTCTCACTCGCATCTGTTTCTCCAGCTTTAGGTATTTTCTTGTGATGAGTGGGTCCCTCAGCTGAGGCTATGCACTACTTAGGGATTCTCTTGTTAGTTCCTCCTTCAATGCCTGGTAAAACTCATTAGTGAGGCCATCCAGTCCTGGATTATTGCTTTTAGGGACGTTCTGGATTATTATTTCAATTTTCTTACTGTTAACTGGTCTGTTAAATTCTTTAATTTTGTTGATTACACTGAGGTAGACTATATATTTTTATAAACTCATCAATTTCTTGTAGGTTGCAAAATTTGGTGGCAAAAATTTGGTGGCATATAGCACTTCATAGTATTCTTGTATGATTTTTTTGTATTTCTGAGATATCAACTGTACTTTCCAAAATCTTCACCTTACCAGTGAGCACCATTAGTTTATCTTTGAAAGAGAGGTATTGAGTTTTGTACCTGGCAAGGGTCAAGATACAGACTCATGTTAAGTCAGGTCATCTTTCAGATTTCATCAAGTGTCAAAATGAGAAGCTGTTAACTGCACATACATATTACAGTAGAATCCATTAGCTGGACATCAAGAAACCAGCACATTCAAGCAACTGGCAAAAATATTGAACAACAAAATATTTAAATAAAATCAATTTCTAGTAGAAATATAAGTTTAAACTTGGCATTCTGTGCATTGTGCCATGCCGTGAGTAAGCCCACATTTCATGCACCATGTTTTTGTCCCACTTTCCCCAGTTCACTATGTATAAACATGTGGACAGTTGGGATCTATTATTATTCAAATTTTTTGTTCTCACCCTACACCAAGTATGCCAATAGGTCCCAAGTATAAATGCATAACGTTTACCCTCAAGAAGAAGATGGAAATATGCAAGAGGCTTGAGAAAGGTGAGAGTCATGCATATAGTGCCCATGGAGGAATTTAAGGCTGGTTCATTAATTACCTATCATTTTACGGCTCAGTCTCAGAAGACAAAAAAGTTTTATGTTAATTCAAAGAGTGACAAGAGTGTGGAGAAGCCTCATACTTTTTAAAAAAACATAAGTTATCGATCAGGCCTTGTATGAGTGGTTTTTGCTAAAAAGGTCTGAGTGTATTTGCATTTTTGGATCCATGTTGCAGGAAAAAATGAGAAAGTTCCATAATAAAATGAGCATTCAAGGTTTGTCACATCATCTGTAAGCTGAATTTATCAAATGAGCAGAAATTGGCTGATTTTAAGACTGTAGTATCATTTCATGACATGTTTAGTAAATTGATTGCAGAAAATGGCTTGATACTAGAGCAGGTTTATAATGCAAATGAGATTAAATTAATGTGGTTGTGTCTGCCTAATTCTACTTTGGCTGGTGGGGATGAGAAGGTAGAGCACAGGTTTGAAATAAATAGAGTATAACTGTGCTTGTTTGTGCAAATGTATCAGGAAATCAGAAGGTAAAGTTGTGTGTAGTCAGAAAACTTGCTAAACCAAGGTGCTTTAAAAGCATAGCTAACCTTCGTGTAGATTTTCATGCATGGAGTAACAGTTGAATGAGCCTAGAAATTTATACCAAGTGGCTTTATTATTTGCTTGTCCCCAGTGTTAAAGAAAACTTATGAAAGACAGGAATACAGGAGTATAGTAAATTTCTTTTGCTCCTGGTTTGCTGTCATGCACAACCTTCTGCAAAAGAGCTCAGTAATGGCAACATTTTTGTGTTATATTTCAGCTAATGTCTGATCCAACCAATGGATCATGGAGTGATACAGAATGTAACAGTGTTTTACAGGTGTGACTTCATGTGAGAAATGACAATTCTGTTGGGACAGTTATGGACTTTCAGAAAATATTATCTCAAAGATACTATCTATACTAATAGTTGTGCTTGAGATTTTGTGAGAAGTGAAATTTTATGAAAATGTTGGATAAAGTTCTGGCCAGCTTAATGTCTGTGGAATCCTCCTCCCCCTCTGTAGAATTTGAGGGGTTTCCCTTCAGTAGTGTAGCTACCAGTAGCATAATTATGATGAAACCTATAAGTAGTTGACTCTGCTAATGACAAAGTGAATTTGTCTCCAGATGAACTCAATGACTGGCTTTCTGTGGATGAAGCTATTCCAGTAACTCATACACTTAATACAGAAGACATCACAGAAGCTATTGTGAATTGTGGGAAAATGAATACTTTAGAGGAGGAAAAGAGTGATGATGATAGGTCTGAGGTGGAAAAAGTATTCTGGCAGAGAGCTACTACAGCATTTGATATCGTAATTGCTTTTTCAAAACAGCAACCCTTTTTAGCACATTAGGCAGCTGTACAGCATGCAAAATCTGACTTTGCATGAGAGGCATGGGGCCTCAAAGCGAGCCAATAGTCATTCATTTTTATATTCAAGAAAGCTGCACACCAGTTTGCCAGGACAGAATCATGTACTGATGTAGATCTAAAACCATTCACATCCACTTTTTCTGATCCTGTCCTAACTATATGAGATCCTGATGATCTTGAGGCAATATCTGCCTTTTAAATTCTCTACCCCTACTGTAACAGTTTTAAGTGTGTATGTGTGTTTTTTCTAAGTTACTTGAAGTTAAGAAAATTGTCAGTGAAATTCATTAAGTTGAAAAGTTTATTGACTGCCATTTAACTAAAATTGCACACTGCATTCACAAAGTTGTTTTTATAATAAAACTATTATATTAAATTTATCTTTATTTGTCTTAATTTGCTTTTCATCACTGTATTTCTATATTAATATCAAGGAAATTCAGTTTATGGTATGATATGGTATAGTATCAGGCATAATATTAGTTAGGCCTCCTTTAATAGTAACCTTCAAGCAACCAGAAACTCCATTTATCCAGCATCTACCAATGCCCATGGGTGCCAGTTAACTGAGTCTACTGGATATGCTACTAGATGAGATCACGGCAGTAGTTAGAAATAAGAAGTGGAGACTTACCGTAACAGGTCAGTTTCCCCACGGCAAACTCAGAGATCAAGACTGGTACACAGGAAGTTTATAGGAGTGTGTTCTTGGGACCAAAACATGATAGAGGTTTTTGTTTGTTTGTTTGTTTTTTTAAGTAGAATTAGACAAAGGTATATCTAAGCAGCAGTGCAGTCACAACAAAGGCCCTAGCTGATCCCATGAGAACTCTGAAACTGGGATGGCTCTTAAGATTTTTCAGAACTGAGAACAAGCCTTTGTACCTTGCATTGATCAGTCCTTAGGTGTAGTATTCAATGAGAGATCACATTTATTAGTCTTAGGTGAGAGAAAGCAGCTCAGAGGACATCTTGAAATTAAGTTAACAAAATTTATATTTAAGCATTTACAGAAGAATTCATCTAGAGTTGTCAGCTGCCAACCACTCCCAGGAGTTAGACAATTGAGTGCTTTGGTCTTTGGAAGAATCAGGGCAATATACCTGGTACCTCAGCATCTACTTCTCCAAATACCTCCCAGTTTATCTTATTGCAAGTGTTTATAACAATGCCTTGTTAAAAATTAAAAAAAAACCCTGAAACAATGCTAAACTGGACAAGAGTCAGATAGAAGGAAATTCAGCACTGTCCCAGACAAACTGGCATGTGTGACCAAGTAGACTGCACTCTCCTGGTTCTCCTCTCTTTGGAGAAATTTTGACCACCTTGTGCTCTCCATTATGCAGTCTTTTTCTCTACCTATCTCTTAAATGTTTGTTGTCCCTTAAGGATCTAATATTTGTCACCTTCTCTTATTGATGTATATTTGGGTCAATCTTGTCCATATCCATGACTTCATTCATTCAAAAAACATTTTCAGGGGAAGCCGGGATGGCTCAGTGGGTTAAGTGCTCACTTTGCAGTGCCGGGGACCCAGGATTGAATCCCGGCCCCAGCCCCGGCCTGTGTGGACCCATGTGCTGAACTGGGGAGTGTCCCCAGTTCATTTCTCTCTCTCTCTCTCTCTCTCTCTCTCTCTCTCTCTCTCTCTCTCTGTCAACAATAAAAAATAATAATAAAAAATAAAGTGCAAAAAAGCCCACATTTTTAGTAAATTTTATGGGACAAGCACTCTGATAATGTCTGGAGATTTTAAAAAATAAGATCTTATCTATGTTGATGCACAGAAGTAAACATAGGGTGCTATGGAAGTACATAAAAAATTCATCAAGAGCCACCAATTCCAAATCATAAGGAGCTTAGAATCAATGATTACTTTTTGCCTTAAGAGATATAAGAGAAGAATAGAAATTAGTGGGTGAACAGTAGGAGGGAAATTTTTCCATGTAGAGGAAGTAGAATGGCACATTTAAGCAGGTGAAGATATTTCAGCATGAGTGAGGTTTTTAGGAATAAAACAGGAAAAATGAGACTAAAGAAGGGTCATATAGAAATTTGAGAGTTTCTCTTGAAAGCTATGATTGATGTTCAATAAGATTTTCAGCTGGAATAACATTATTAGATTGCATTAAAAAATTGGCAACAATGTGGAAACAGTTTGGAGTGAACAAGACATAATAATTAAAAAATTCAGGAAGAAAATAGGGGGCTTAAATAAAATAAGTTCAAGTTATGTTGGAGAAAAGAGGATGAATTTGGAAGACATTACAAAGAAACTTAATAGAAAAATTGGATATGAGTTAAGAAAAACAGAGTAGTTATAGATGACTCGAAGGTTTCTCACTAGGGTGACTGGGTAGATTGGTAATGCCACTTACTAAGAATGAAAATAATACAGAACAAGGAATAACTTTAGGAGTAAGAGCTGGTGAGTACAGTTTTAACTTATTGTATGTAACATGCTTGTGAGACATCCAAAAGATGCTGCATAGTGGCCAGTTGCATATATACAATTAGTGTTTGGAGAAGAAATGTGGACTAGAAACATATATTCTGGAAGGTCAGTACCATATAGGCAATATGGAAGACATGCAAAGAAATAAGACTAACCAAGAAAAGTATGTAGAGTGAGAAGAGAAATATAAATTAATCATAGGAGGAACATCAAAATTTACAAAGTAGATGGGAAGCCAGGATGACTCAGCAGGTTAAGCGCTCATTTTGAGGTTCAGGGGACCGAGGATAGAATCCTGGCCCTGGCTCATGGGGACCCATATGCTGAACTGGGGTGTGCTTCCCTTGCGGGAGTCCCCCAATTCTGTTCTCACCCCCCATTTTGGCCCCTGGCTAGAGGGGCCATGCCTCCCATGTGGAGGGCCCCCAGCCCAGTTTCTACTCTGTAGGGCCCCCACCCACCTGTGTGGAATGAAACCACGTTGAAAACTGATGATACATACCTATGGAGACTGCTCTGGGCCCTCTCCTTTTCTCTGTTTCTCTGACTCTGTCTCTATCTCTGTCAAAAACAATAAAATAAATCTTTTAAAAATTTTTATATAGTAGAGGAAGGGAAACCTTCCAAGAAGGCTAGTCATTCAGAGAGGTAAGAAACATCTGAAAGTGAAATACCATAAAAATCAAAGGATTTGATTTGAAGGAACTGGTTGAAGAAGATGGTCGTGATAAAAAAAAAAATCCAACTAGGCATTAAGTTCTATAATAGAAGAGTTAGGAACTGTCTATTGACTTAACAACAAAGGAAGCATAAAAAATCTTGACAAAAGATGTCTCAGTGGTGGGACAGAAGCCAAATTACAGTTGATGGAAAATGAGTTGAAGAGGAGACTGTGTAAACATTGATAAAAGACACACTCTCAGGAATGCAGAAAGGAGAAAGGATAGGAGATTTAAAGAAAGCTTGAGGTAAGTAGACTTTGTTGCTGCTTTTAAGATGAAGAAGACTCTATTATGTTTATATGCTGAGAAAAAAACAGAAAAGAGATAGTTTAAAGTCACATGAGAAAAAAATGATTTGGGGGACAAGCTCACTAAAAAGGAAAAAAAAAAAAAAAGAGGACAAACTTGAGAGGAATATCCTTAAACAGAAAGGTTTCAGAGAGGTTAAAAAAATGGTAAGGGTATATGCTATTATGGGTCAAGTTGTGTCTCTAAAAAAAATATGAAAAAAAGGGGAGGGGATGTATCAATGGCTTACGTGCTTGCTTTGCAGCTCCAGGGACCAAGGATCAAATTCTGGCACCAGCCCATGTGTACCCATAAGCTGAACTGGGGTGTGTGTCCCATGCAGGAGGCCCCTAGTTCAGTTCTCTCTCTCTCTCACACACACACACACGCCCATTTAGCTCCTGGCTCACAGGGGCATGCCTCCCACATGGGAAGCCCCCAGCCAAGTTCCCGCCCTGTGTGCCCCTACACCTGTGTGGAACAAAACCATGTTGAAAACTGATGAGGTACAACAATGGAGACTGCTCGGGGCCCTCTCCCTTCTCTCCATCTCTTTCTCTTTCCATCTCTGTCCAACAATAAAATTAATCTTTAAAAAAATTTTTAAATGTATGTGGAAATTCTAAACCCTGGTACTTGTGAATATGATTGCTAATAGGGTCTTTGTAAACATAATCAAATTAAAATAGGGTCATACTGGACTTGAAAGTAGAGGGGCCCCTAATCCAATGACTGGGGTCCTTAAAAAGTAATGGAAATTTAGACACATACACACAGACATTGAGGGAAGAAAGCTGTGTGAATATGGAGATTATTTTAACAAAATATAATATTCTAGTTTGATACTAAGTTTAGCTAATAAATTTTTATATTTGGTTGAGGTTGGGTAATATGCAATATTTGTTTTCAAGTCTCTGTTTAACCAGTGATGCTGACTAACAGAATCATTGCTTGAGACCAAATGGTCAAAACTCTTTAGCCTCACTTCTTTTACTCTCTCTACCTAGAAAACAAGAAAGAATTGTCATTCACAATGTAGTTTGGGACTCACATAACTGGTACTCACTTCTCAGGTACTGAGTGATGGAAAAGTTCGTTCTAGTGAATAGTTGAATCTCCTCTATGAAATCCTATTGATTGCCCTTGTAAGTTATTTTGTCCAATGTCTTTTTTCTCTTACCTAGATGATGACATATTCCAAAATAAGAGAGTTCAATTTTATGTTTTACTTTAATCTTTCTTCAAATATTTTTTAGTCAATTGCTTTATTCTGTTCACATAATTTGTAAGGCCAATTAAAGAATTGGAGAAGTCACAAGTTAGATTCTGACCTCTTAAATTAACTTCATTTAAATAGTTCCAACTACAGGAAAGAATAGACCCTCTTGCTTAGGGGGTGAAAAGACCACAATTTGAAACATCAGTTGCCTCATGTAGGTACAGCACATTGAGTTGAATTTAAAAATAATTTAAAGCTAGCTTCACAATGAATTATGATAAAGTCACTGAAGTCATCTCTTTTCATCTACAGTACAGAAAGAAAATAAATTTTAGCATTATTTAACATATGATGAATGGTTACTATACATAATATCCACTAGGTTTACCTTTATAAACTGACAGTTTTTCTCTGAAAAATCTAAACATTTATGAAGTTATCCAATAACTGATATATTTTGGGATAATACCACTATGTATATTAATTAATGTGATAAAATATAGAAATAAAAAATTAGTTCAGTAACTATTTTGTTTGGCAACAATGAAGTTTTATAGTTAATGATTGTCTATGAGGAGCAAGAAAAAGGCTTTCTGAAGCCTAGAAGTACAAATCTTTGAAAACAATGAAAGCCATCTCAGACAAAATAGCTTTTCAAAGAGGATTTATCTTATTATAAATAGATCCAGCTAAAGATTCACAAAACAGTCCCATGTTAGGTCAATAGTATCTTCTCACCATGAATTCTTTATAACACATACAGTACCTTGACTTATTTGCTGTATCTTAATTCAAAAAAAATAAAATCAAGAATATAAATATAGACATTTTAGAAAATATCAGGAATAAATTAAATTAAAAATTATGATTGCAATTTAAGTGATGCTCAAGGGAAAATGTGTAACTTTAAATATTTTGAAAAAGAAAAGAAACTAAAAAGTTAATAACAAAGGAAAGAAAAAGTAGCAATCAGGAAGCTATTGAAAATAAAAAAAATAATAAGCTCTTTGTCATATTGCAAGATGGTGGGTGAGGGGTAGCTGGGATGACTCAGCGGGTTAAGCACTCACTGTGCAGTCCTGGGGACTGAGGATCAAATCCTGGCCCCAGCCCATGCAGACCTATATGCTGAACTGGGGTTTGTTTCCCATGCAGGAGACCCCCAGTTCCATTCTTGCCCCTAGTTGGGCCTCTAGCTTGAGGGGGTGAGCCTCTCATGCAGGAGGCCCCTAGCCCAGTTCCTGCCCTGCACGGCCCCCACTCACCTATGTGGAACAAAACCATGTTTAAAAACTGATGATGTACAACTATGGAGACTGCTCTGGGCCCTCCCGCTTCTCTCTGTCTCTCTCTGCCTCTGTCTCTCTCTGTCTCTGTCAAAAACAATAAAATAAATCTTTAAAAAAAAAACCAAGAAGATGGTGGGTGAAAAAGCTGAGAAGCCAGACATTAAGGACAAGAAAACTGAAGCCATGAAGGCTGATGCTGGTGGCAAGGATAAGAAGGGTCACCCCAAGGCTAAAACACCTAAGAAGGGGAAGCCCTACAGCAGCCAAAACCCTGTCCTGGTGAGAAGAATTGGCAGATACTCTATTCCCAATCAGCTATGTATTCCTGAAAGGCCATGTACAGGAGGAAGTATTCAACAGCTAAATCCAGGATTGAACAGGAAAAGGAGAAGATACTTCCTGTGACAAAACCAATTTATGGTGACAAAAATGATGGCACCTGAGTAAGCTTAAACTTCACAAAATGCCTAGATACTACCCTACTGAAGATATGCCTTGACAAAAGCTGTCAAGCCATGACAAGAAACCCTTCAGCCAGTATGTCAGAAAATTTCAGGCCAACATCACGCCCGGGACCATTCTGATCATCCTCACAGACAACCATAGAAGAAAGATGTGGGAGGAAGCCGGGATGGCTCAGCAGGATGAACACTAGCATTGAAGCTCCCGGGTCCAAGGATTGAGTTCCAGTCCTAGTCCTGGCTCATGAGGACCCATGTGCTGAACTGGGGTGTACTTCCCACCCCAGCTCAGTTTGGCTCCTTCCCAGGGTGTGCCTCCGATGTGGGAGACCCCCTGCCCAGTTTCCACCCATTACAGCCCTGTGCCCACCTGTGGAATTAAACCATCTCAAAAACTGATCACATACAATTATGGAGACTGTTCTGGGCCCTTCCCCTTTGCTCTCTCTCTCTCTGTCAAAAACAATAAAAATAAATCTTTAAAAAAGTAAAAATCAAAATATTAGTGAAAGAGAATATAGTAGGACTATTTTATGTTCTAGACCTACTAGTCTTTTTTTACTTCTTTTTCAGCCTTAGGACATTTTTATAAGTTGTTTCTTTGACCTGACATATCTATATTTTCTGTTCATCTAAATAACACTAATTCTGGGCATCATCAAGATGGCAGCATGAAAGGAGATCCTTTAAACCTCTCTTGGAAAAATACATGAATTGAACAACTAAATTCCAACCAGGGTATTCTTAAGCAATGCAGCCTCAGCTGAGAGACTCACTCATCACAAGAAAATACCTAAAGGCTAGATAAAGAGAGGCGAATGATATAGAAGGGAAGAAAGCAGTGTGGAGACATGTTGCAGAGCATTACCTGGATACCAGCAGAAAAGAGACTGAGATAGGAGCCTGGAAGCACAGGCCAATCCAAAGAACAAACTTGTGTGTATTGGAGGCCAAGAACCAAATAGAGCAGAGGCATAGGTGGCTGGAGTGTAGGGCTTATGTCAGGGACATAGTGAGGGCAACCAGTGTCATGAGGGCTACAAAAGTATGGAAATACCATGGTGCAGGCAGCCAAAGTTCAGGGCTGGTGGCCAGACAATGCATGGTGTGGGTGGCTGGAGCACAGTGCAGGGGGGCAGGAAAGGGTTCTGGCACCTGGAGCATGGTACCAGTTGCTGAAGCATAGTATGGGCCTGGATGAAGAAGGATCCCAGTAGGAGTGCAGCACAGCCTTGGACACAGAGCCTGGCTGCTTCCTCGTACTCTGTTCCAAAGCTCTCACCTCCAAACTCTACCCAGTGCCTGTATGCAGCCAACTACAATCAGGAAACCACCATTACCCTGTGCAGCAGACAGACCTGCACCTTTTCCAACAAACGCTGCCCTCCTCCCACCCCACTGAAGTCAGCAGAGAGATCCAGAAAAATTGTGAAGCACAGCCATGGCAAGTTTTGACTGCAGTGGGATCTCAGAGACATGGAATACCATCACCCACCATATCATTTGAAAGAGAAAGTGCACAGAGACAAGGCAACTGACTCAAAGAGAAGCCAACCTTTTAGGAAGTCTCGCAGATTGAGAATACAAAATAATCAAGAAAAAATATTGTAAGATGCTGCAGGAATAACAACTGGGAATCAAAAGAAAGACCTTCTTACATTTAAAAGAACCTAATGCTCAAGAAGAGAAACACCCCAACAGCCATGAGTATCCCAGGGAACAAAGCTGCTCAGAAAAAAATGGAAAATCTTCAAAAAAGGAAGTTAAATATATGGAAATATATGAGCTACATGACACAGACTTTAAGATTGCTGTTCTGAAAACACTCAAAGACATCATAAAAAGGAAGCTAAGCACAGAAAAGAAGCTAAATGTTCTCAGAAATGAAATCTACAAGCAAAAGGAATACTTTAACAAAGAAATTAAAATTACAGAAAGAACCAAATTAAAGTTTGGGAGATAACATAATACAAAAAATGAAAAAATGAAATAGCTAAAATGAGAAGTAACATCAACCAGATGGAGGAAAGAATTAATGATATCAAAGATAGAAATTTGGAAATGTCACAGAAAGAAGAGAGAGACCTGAGAGTAAAAAAAAGAAAGAAAGAAAGAAAGAAAGAAAGATCCCTACAATAATTAGTAACATAATAATAAAGGGTTTTCTGTAGGAAACAGAGGGTGGGTGAGCACAGAGAATTTGCTCAAACAGTAGATGAGAACTTGCCAAATCTATGGAAAGAACTGGAACCTCAAATTCAAGAAGGAAACAGGATCCCTAGCTACTGGAATCCTATTAGACCTTCTCCAAGGCCCATTATATTGAACATGTCAAAGATCAAAGACAAAAAAAGAATCCTTAAGGCAGCCAGAAAAAAAGGACATCATAATCTGTATAGAAAAAAACATCAGACTGTCTTCAGTTGTCTCAAAAGAAACTCTACAAGCCAGGAGGGAGTGGAATCAAGTATTCAAAATATTGAAAGAGAAAAATTACAGGCCAAGAATCATCTACCCAGCAAAGTTATCCTTTAGATATTAAGAAGGACTAAAGACTGTTTCAAACATTCAGAAGCTGCAAGAATCCTCTAGCACAAGGCTTTCATTTCAAGAATACTGAAGGAGGTTACTGAACCTGAAACAAAAAGTAAAAATAAACAGGGATAAACTGGGACAACATAAACATAAAAGGGGAATGAGTAAAGGTTTAAACTTCCAAAGAGAATGGAGATAAGAAGCATGATTAAGAAGAGATCACTGCATATACGAAACATTCTTTTACATAAAATTCATGGTAACCACTCAAAAAAAAATTAGGACTGAAGAAGCTGGGATGGCTCGGTGGGTTGACCGCTCACTTTAAAGCTCCAGGTTCTGAGGATTGAATCCTGGCCCCCAGCCCATGCGGACCCATATGCTGAACTGGGGTGTATTTCTTATGTGGGAGGTGCCCAGTTCAGTTCTTGCTGGGGTGAGCTTCCCATGTGGGAGGCCCCCTGCCTGGTTCCTGCCTTGCACAGCCCCTGCCCACCTGTGTGCAATGAAACTGTCAAAAACTGATGAAGTACAGGTGTGGAGACTGCTCTGGGCCCTCCCCCCTTCTATCTCTGTGTGTGTGTGTGTGTGTGTGTGTGTGTGTGTGTGTCTGCCAAAACAATAAAATAAATCTTTAAAATATATGTAAAAAATTAAAAAGTTAGTACTGAGACACATAACAACAAAAACAGAGGAAACAGAGGAAAAATATAATAAAACACCATAAAAGTCCAATAACTGACAGAAAGAAAAAAAAAGCAATTGAAATAAAAAACTACCAGAAAACAAAAGATAGAATAATTATAGGAAATCATCATGTATCAATCATCACCCTAAATGTAAATGAACTGAACTCACTAATAAAAAGGCACAGAGTAGCAAACTGGATTACAAAACCAAAAGCCAACCTAATGCAGCCTCCAAGAGACATACTTCAGACATAAGGACAAATACAGATTAAAGTGAAAAGGTGGAAAACAATATCCCAAGCAAATGGAAGCCAGAGAAGGGCTGGTGTTGCCATACTTTTATCTGATTAAACAGACTTCGGGATGAAAAATGTGATAACAAAGATGGATATTTCATAATAATAAAGGGCTAACATGACACTCATTAAAATATAAGCCCTCAGTCAGAAAGCATCAAAATTTACAAAGCAACTACTTACAGATCTAATAGACAAAACTGACAAAAACACAATTATAGTTGGGGTCCTAAACACCCCCATAATAGCCATGGACAGATCATCCAAATAGAAAATAAAAAAGGAAATATCAGCTTTAAATGATGCATTACAGCAATAGGACATAATGGACACTTAGAGGACATTTCAGCTTACAACACAAAACTATACATTCTTCTCTAGGGCACATGAAACATTCTCAAGGATAGACCATGTTCTGGGTCACAAAACCAGCCTCAGCAAATTTAAAATAATTGAAATCATATGAAGTATATTCTCTGACCACCAAGCTTAGAAATTGGAGATCAACTGCAAAAATAAAGCAGATTAACCATTTACCTGACTTGCCCATGTCAGACACCAGCAGCTGCTCCTTACCTAAATTGACTTGCCCGAGCATAGCACTGGCATCGTAATCTTTTACGCTCCTGTGCTGACTTGGCCGTGTTTTTCTGAATGCTTCCTTCAAGAAGTCCTATATTTACTCAATAGGTGTCACTAGTGTACTATACACTTGTTATAGCAGGTGATGATTTCTGTAACTATATTCCTATGTTTTCATTAGCACGCCTATACTTTCAATGATTTTAGTAGCATTCATCAGTTGTTTTCAAGAGACAAGTTGTTTCTGTGGTGTATTCCTCTGCAGAATTTTTGCCAATTACTGAATGATTTGTAATATCTATTTTCTACTTCTGATCTTATGAGAGAATATTCTTTTTTTGTAAATTTATGGTATTTTTATCAATTAGATACCCTTCTAAAATCTCATTTCAAGTCAAATTTTTTCTTATGTTGAACTATTTATTTTCTCGTATAGTTTCCCACTTTTTTAAAGAAAAGGCAATTGATATATAAGAATTTTAAGATTTTTTAATAAAAAAATTATGTATGATTTTCTGCAATTGTTTATTTTTCCTGGTCATAAACGTATCAATAGAATGAAGAAATTAAAAAACCTGACATTTTCTGAGAGGAAAAAATTTAAAAAACCACCAGGCAAGTGGTTAAACAACATATTATTATAAATGACTGAATCAAAGAAGAAATGACATTAAAAATGCAAAGAAACTAATGACAAAGGAAACATATCAAAGTTACTGGGATGCAGCAAAAGCAGTACTAAGAGGAAAATTTACATCTCTATGGGCCTATCTCAAGAACAAAAACTATCATAGGTAAACAACTTAACATTGCATCTTAAGAAACTGAAAAAAGAAAAACAACAACAAATAAACAAACAAAAACCCAAAGTCAGCAGAGGGAAGAAATAAAATTTAGAGCAGAACTAAATGAAATAGACAACAAAAGAAAAAAATAGAAAAAATTAATGCAACAAAGAGCTGGTTCTTCAAAAAAAAAATCAATGAATTGACAAGCCCCTGGCTAAGCTCACCAAGGGAAAAAGAGAAAAACTCAAATTACCAAATTAAAAATGCAAGAGGGGAAATTACAACTGATACCACAGAAACACAAAGGATCATACGAGCAAACTATGAAGAGCTATGTGCCACCAAATTTAGCAAACTAAAAGAAATAGACAAATTTCTAGAAACATAGTCTACCTAGACTGAACCGAATAATCAAAATAGACCAATCAATGATAAGGAAATTGAAACAATCATCCAAAACTTCCCCAAAAGCAAAAGTCTAGGACCTGACTGTTTCACTAAGAATTTCTTCCAGGTATTTAAAGAGGAATTAATACCTATCCTCCTCTAACTCTTCCCAAAAACTGGAGAAGAGGCAACACCACATAAACAAAATAAAAGATAAAAACCAAATGATTTAATCAATTGATGCAGAAAAAACATTTGACAAGATACAACATCTATTTATGATCAAAACCCTTCATAAATTGGGTGTAGAAAGAAAGCACCTCAACTTAATAAAGGCCATATATGACAAACTCTCAGCAAATATTATCCTGAATGGGGAAAAACTGAAATCTTTTCTTCTAAAATGAGGAACAAGACAGGGATGTCCCCTGTCACCACTACTATTCAACATAGTTCTAGAGGTTTTAGTCAGAAAAATCAGTGAGAGAAAGAAATGTATCAAAATTGGGAGTAAAGAAGTGAAACTGTCACTTTTTGCAGATGACGTGATCTTTTATATAGAAAAACCTAGACACCACCAGAACACTCTTAGAAATAATGAGTGAATAGAGTAAATTCACAGGATACAAAATCGTTGTACAAAAATCCATTGCATTTTTATATATGAACAACAAAACTTCAGAAAAAAAATGACAAAAACAGTACCTTTTGCTATCACAACAAAAAGAATAAAATACCTACGAATAAACTTAACAAAGTACATGAAGGACTTATACACAGAAAACAATAAGACACTATTAAAAGAAATTGAGGAAGTCACAAAGAAATGAAAAGATATTCCGTGTTTCTGGATTGGAAGAATCAACATACTTAAAATGGCTGTATTTCCTAAAGCAATATGCAGATTTAATGCAATTTCCATCAAAATAACCACAGACATTCTTTCAAGAAATATATTTTTAAAATTATCAGATTCATATGGAACCACAAAGGACCCCAAATTGCCAAAGCAATCCTATAAAAAAAGAATAAGACTGGAGGCATCATGCTCCCTGACTTCAGTCTATACTACAGTGTCAATAATCAAGACAGCTTGGTACTGGCAGGAAAAACAGATACACAGAGCAATAGAACAAAACTAAACACCCAGAAATAAACCTACAAATATAAAAATATATATTTTGACAAAGGAATGAAAAATTTGCAATGGTGAAAAGAAAGACTCTTCAGTAAATGATGTTTGGAAAACCATATGCAAAAGAATGACTCTGGGGAAGCCAGGTTGGCTCAGTGGGTTAAGTTCTCACTTTGCAGCCCCAGGGACCGAGGATCGAATCCCGGCCCCGGCCCATGCGGACCCATATACTGAACTGGGGAGTGCCCCCAGTTCGGTTCTCACCGGGGTGAGACCCCGGCCCAGTTCCTGCCCTGTGCAGCCCCACACCCACCGGTGGAATGAAACTATGTAGAAAAACCAATGATGTGCAACTATGGAGACTGTTCTGGGCCCTCCCCCTTCTCTCTGTCTCTGTCTCTGTATCTCTCTCTGTCAAAAATCTTTAAAAAAAGATAAGAATGACTCTGGACTGTGAACTGTCACTATATATCAAAATTAACTCAAAGTGGATTAAAGACCTCCACATAAGACCTGAAACAATAAAGTGCATAGAAGAAAGCATCAGTACTAAACTTATAGACCGTGGGTTCAAAGAACCCTTTATGAACTTGACCCCAATGGCAAGGGAAGTAAAAGCAAAAATAAATGAATGGGATTATATCAAACTAAAAAGCTTCTGCACAGCAAAAGAATCTGTCAACAAAGTAAAAAGAAAACCAACAGAATGAGAGAAAATATTTACAAACAATACCTCTGTAAAGGGCTAATATCTGAAATGTATAAAGAGCTCATACAACTCAACAAAAAACAATCTAATTTAAAAAATAGGCAGAAGACCTGAACAGACACTTCTTCCATGAAGACCACCAGATATATAAAAGAATGTTCAACTTCACTATCTAAAGTGTCCCAAAGTTCATGCAAGAATTTTGATAGAAAACACAGGTTTATAATTAAAAATTGTAAATTTTCATTGCTCAACAATAAAAACGCATTGTTCTTTCATGTAGCACTCCATTTTTAATAGCCCTGAACTGTCAGCTGTCACACTTTTTTTTTTCATTGGCAACACTTTACTGCACAAATGATGCAAAATTCAAATCTTATGTGAATTTTGGGACACCTTTTATAAGAAAAATGCAAATCAAAACCACAATGAGATACCACCTCACACCCGTTAGAATGTCTATAATCAACAAGACTAGAAATAAGTGGTAAAGGGGAAGCTGGGATGGCTCAGCAGGTTAAGGGCTCACTTTGCAGCCCCAGAGCCTGAGGATCGAATCCTGGGCCCGGCCCATGCGGACCCATATGCTGAACTGGGGTGTGCCACCAGTTCAGTTCTTGCTGGGGCCTATGCAGAAGGCTCCGAGCCCAGTTCCTGCCCTGCACAGCCCCATGCCCACCTGTGGAGTGAAATTATATGGAAAACTAATGCTTTCAACTATGGAGACTGCTCTGGGCCCTCCCCCTTCTATCTGTCTGTCTCTCTGTCTCTCTGTCAAAAAACAATAATAATAAATCTGTTAAAAAAAAGGAAAAGAAAAAGAAATAAGTGTCAGAGAGGCTGTGGAGAAAAAGAAACTCTCATACACTGCTGGTGGGAATGTAAGTTGGTACAACCATTATGGAAGGCAGTATGAAGGTTTTTCAAAAAAAGTAAGAATAGATTTACCATATGACCTAGCAATCCCTCTTCTGGGTATCAACCCCAAATATTTGAAAACCTTAGTCCACAATGATATATGTACCCCAATGTTCATCACAACACTGTTCACAACAGCCAAGTCATGGAAACAACCAGTGTCCTTTGATAGATGACTAGATAAAGATGTTGTGGTACATTTACACAGTGGGATACTACTTAGCGATAAGAAAAGATGAAATACTGCCATTTGTAACAACATGGATGGACTTAGAGATCATGTTAAGTGAAATAAGTAAGAAAGAAAAAGTCAGGGAAGCTGGGATGGCTCAGCACATTAAGCACTTGCTTTGCAGCCCTGGGGACCAAGGATCAAATCCCTGCCCTGGCCCATGTGGACCCATGTGCTGAACTGGGGTTTGCTTCTCATATGGGAGGCCCCCAATTCAGTTCTCACCCCCCAGTTCAGCCCCTGACTTGAGGGAGCATGCCTCCCAGGCAGAAGGCACCCAGCCCAGTTTCTGCCCTGTGTAGCCCCTGCCCACCTGTGTAGAACAAAAAAAATAAAACATGTTGAAAAGTGATGATATACAACTAGAGACTACTCTGGGCCCTCCCACTTCTTTTCATATCTGCTGTCTCTTTCAGTCAAAAATAATAAAATAAACCTTTTACTTTTATTCTTTTTATTGTTAAATTTATTGGGGTGACATTGGTTGGTAACAATTAGTTTCCAGGTATTCAAATCTACATTACATCACCTATGTATTGCTTTATGTGCTCACCACCCAGAATCAGCTCTACTTCCATCACCATATGTCTGGTGCCCACTCCCAAGTCCACCCCCTCCCACACACACACACACTGTCCCTCTCCCCTCCCCCTCCCCGCTTACCCTCAGGTAACCACCAAACTATTGAGTGTGTCCGTAAGTTTTCGTTTCTTTGTTACTTTCAGTTTTATAATCCACCTATAAGTGAGGTCATATGTTTCATGATTTTTTCAGTCTGACTTATTTTGCTTAATAAGATGGTTTCAAGGTCCAGCCATGTTTTCCAGTTATGAAAATAAATCTTTTAAAAAGAAAAAAGAAAAAGTAAAAGTAAAGAACCATATGACTTCATTTACATGTGGAATATAAAACTGAAATTAACAAAGAAACAAAAAGTCACAGACACAGTCAATAGTTTAGTGGTTACTGGAGGATGGAGGGGGTGTCAAACATAAGGTGATAGAAGGAGAACTGACTCTGGGGTGTGAGTACACACTGCAATACAGAGACGATGTATTATAGAATGGTACACCTGGAACCTATGTAATCTTTACCAACCAATGTCACCCCAATACATACAAAAATATATACAGGGTCCTGGAGAAGTAATGCCCTCTTTAAAATTTACCAGTTCAGAAAAAAAGGGGCATTACTTCTTCCAGACTTTCTTTATAATAAACTAATAAATAAAGAAATCACTCTAATTCTTTAGAGAACACAATAAATAGTATTTCTTCAAAGAGGCTTTCTTGACACCCTTGTGGGTTAAAGTCTCCTCTTGCATGCATTCATAACACCCTAGCATTTATCACACTCATGATTGATTACCTGCTAGTCTCTCTCACTCAATTGTAATCTCCACAAGGGATAAAGCATAATAACAAACATCCAGTGTCCAATATAGCGCTCTTCATATAATGTGAACTTAAAACATTTGTGTTGAATGAGTTCATAAGTGAATAAATAAATAAAATATTGTGAGAAAATACAATCAATTATACAGTTTTCCAAACATTTGAATCGACAAGTAAAAAAAGAAATCTACAGGATGCCAGGATGGCTCAGCGGGTTGAGTGCTTCCATTGCAGCTGTGGGGTCTGAGGATCAAGTCCAGGTCCCGGCCCAAGGCTGTGCAGACCTGCATGCTGAACTGGGGCATACTTTTCTTGTGGGAGGTTCCCTAATTTGGTTCCTGCCAGGGGCATGCTTCCCATGTGGGAGGCCTTGGTTTGCAGGGGCGTGGCTGCATGAGAGGCGCCTGGTTCAATTCCTGCCCTGCATGGCCCCACATCCACCTCTGGAATGAAACTATGTCAAAACTAATCATGTACAGCGGTGGAGACGGCTCTTGCCGCCGCCCCCCCCACCACACCTCTTTTCTCTGTCTTTGTTTTTCTTTCCCCCTCTCCCTGTCAAACAATAAAATAAATCTTAAAGGAAAAAAGAAACACAAATACACAAAATTAGAATAGAAAAAAGAAAAAATAGATGCTTAGGAGATTTTATAAACGGTCAGAAATCACTATATATTAACCTATGTAAACATACTTTTAAATCTCACTTATGTCAATCATATTCTAGAAATATAACAACTATAAAAAGTACAAAACACACACACAAATAATCCAGCAGCCAGAGAAAAATTTTTAAGTTTTTTAAATATTTAATCTCTATAAAAATTCCTTTAAGCTTTCAAAAAAGAAATATAATTTTTAAAGCTAACATAATTTAGTCTTATAAACTAAATACAACAAATACAGTACCAAAAAAAATCTTAACTAACCAATCTCATCTATCAACATAGCAATAAAAATACTAAATGGAATTCTATTAACCATTGGAGAATATAAAAAGAATAATGTACTTTGACAAAGTAGGGTTTAGCTAAGGAATTCAAAGAGGGTAGAAAGTTCAAGAAATACAGTAATTTAATATCAATAAGCCAAAAAAGAAAAGCCATATGATGGTATCAACAGATGCACAGAAAAAGAAGATTTGATCAAATATCACACATTTCTGATAATAAATATACTTCATTAACTAAGAATAGCTAAAAATCATACTTAATAGTGAACCTTAGTGAGAGGAGGAGATGACATAGAGAGGTTCTATCATCCATGCCATCTTTAACTGACCAGTAGTGACTGAGTACCTGAGGTACTAGTGAAGAAGAATTATTATTTTCTGGCTCAACAGGACACAGTACCATGATCAACCCATTTGGGTGTCAAGGAAATCTTCTGGGGAAAAAAAATGTTTAAACTGAGATCTCTAAAGAATTAGGATCATTGAGGTAAAAAGAAGAGGTAGATATTCTAGGTTGAGAAAACAGCTTATGAAAATGCTTGTAGACAGAAAAAGAAAACTGAGACAGAGTGTGAATGGAGCATAAAAAGTTTTGCTTGGTATAATGGAAACATTTTCTTTAAAGCCAGTTGCAAGGGAAGGCCAACTAGCAACAATTATTTAACAGACTTGAAATTTTAAGCCACTACAATAAATAAATCAGGAATCAAAAATATGACATATAGCTATTGTACAGAGTCAAAATTACATGTATTTTAGCAAGATATTATTATTTAACTAAAAACAGAAGAAAAAAACTGAACAAGAAAGAATTAAAACTAATAAGAAAGTCACGTAAGATATCTGGTAACAAAATAAGTATGCAAAATTCAAGTGTTTTCCTATATGCATGCAATAACCAATTTGAAAATATAATGAAAAAAATCCTATTCAGAATACATAGGAATAAATGTATTATAAAATGTATTAAAGTTTTAAATGAAGAATACAATAAAATTGTATTGAGTGATTAAAATGTGACTCAATATTGAAAAGATGTTTATTCTCTTTCCATTAGTTTATGTACCAAGGGGAGAGAATAAACATCAAGTTCTGAAATAAGAGAGAACTTGACCATGATATAAAAACAATTTTAAAATATAAACCATAAAAAGAGGGGATAATTTTTACTAAGCAACATCACCCCAATAAATTTAACAACAAAAAAAGAACAGAAAAGAGGAGAAACTTGAACAGCCATTTATTAAAAATACCACAAAACTAGAAAACTAATTTTTTGTGAGGTATTGACCCCAAAATACACAAACAGATAAATCTAATAGAATGGAAAGTTCAGAAATTTTCATTCCTGGGATCCACATAATATGTGATAAAAGGTAGTACCTTAGCGATAAAAAGATAAAGTTTAATTTGTTGGAAATAAAATGAGATCTCTAATTTATACAAAACCAAAAATCTATTTCAATAGCATTGAAAATAAGCAAATATGTGAAATGAAAGCATATCAAATTTAGGAGGCAATACAGATTAATAGTCATATCACATTGAGATATGTTGAGATAAATTCTCTAAGTTTAAAACAATGAAATGATAAACGGAACACTGACATTAAACTTTAGAACATTTTAACAATTTTATATATATCAAAATTTTTTCATTAAAGAAACAAATAAAAGTGTATAATATATAACAAAAAGTAGACATCCTTCCAAATAAATTTAAAAAATAAAAAGATAATACCCCAACAAAAAAGGGAAAGGATATGAAAAGGCAATTCACAAAATAATACATTCAAATAGTCAATAAGCATATGAAAAATACTGTCTTACTAGGACTCAAATTAATTCCCCCCCCAAAAAAAAGAGTTTGATAAGAAATACTTAATTGGTGAAATTAAAAAAAAATTAATGCTCAGCATTGGATCTATTTTAGTGTGACAGAAACCTTCATACACTGCTAATAGAAATACTTACTAGTAAAACCTTTTTGAAGACTTTGGTAGACAGAATAATGGCCCTTCAAAAAATATCCATGCCTTAATCCCCAGAACCTGTGAATATGTTACTTTACATGTCAAAAAGGACTTTTAGGTGTGAATAGATTAAGCATCTTTTCTTTTTAAAATTTATTTTATTGTTTTTGACAGAGACAGACAGAGACAGAGAGATGGAGAGAAGGGAAGGGCCCAGAACAGTCTCCATAGTTGTACATCATCAGTTTTTGACATGGTTTTGTTTCACAAAGGTGGGCAGGGGCTGCACAGGGAGGGAACTGGGTTGAGGGCCTCCCACAAGGAAGGCACGTCCCCTCAAGTCAGGAACCAAAGCATAGGGCAAGAACCAAACTGGGGGGCTCCCACATGGGAAGCACACCCTACTTCAGAATATGGGTCCACACAGGCCGGGGCCTCGATTTGATCCTCAGTCCCTGGGGCTGTAAAGCGAGAGCTCAACCCACTGAACAATCCTGGCTTCCCTTAAATTAAGCATCTTGAGATAGGGAGATTATCCTGGATTATCCATGTACATTCAGTGTAATCACAAGGATCCTTATAAGTCAAAGGTCAAGGCAGGAAAGTCAGAGTCATAGAGATACAATGACAGATGAACCAAGTCAAGGAGAGAGATTTGAAGATGCTCCACTGCTAGCTTTGGAGATAGAGGAAGGGGACACAAGCCAAAGAATGGAGGTGGCTACTAGAAAGTAGAAAAGGCAAAGAAATAGATTCTCCCCTATGCCTCCACAGAAACTCAGCCCCCCTGAAACCTGAAATTTAGGATGACTGACCTCCAGAACTGTTTTGTAACACATTTTTGTTGTTTTAAGCCAAGTTTGTGGTAATTTTTACAGCAGCAAAGAGGAAACTCATACAAGAGTAGCTGGTTAACTTTAAAATTATACATATCCTAGGACAGCAATTTTATTTCTAGGAATGGATCCCAAACAGTTATCAGAGTAAAAATAACTAACTAAAAGTGAGCTCACTGCAACATTGCTTATAGTAAACAATCGGAAGCTACCTAAGTGTTAACCCATAGGAGATGTATTAAATAAATTGTATATCCTCAATAAAAAAATTCAACACAACAGTCACAAATCAGCTGCTGGAAAACTATCTAGATAAGTAACAAAATTGTCATAAATTCTTTAAAATATAGTTTGCAGAACAATACTGTTTTTGTGTTGGTCTCAGCCTATTAATAGGGACACTATTGGCTAGGAATTGTCTGTGGGCCCTCACCTGGGCTTGTACAGCTTGTGGGAGTCCCCATAAACATTCCTCCTGCCCTAATGTTGTGGATCTGCCCTTGTTTTTATTATGATTGCAAGACATGTCT
Source organism: Craseonycteris thonglongyai (assembly GCA_004027555.1). Taxonomy (NCBI): domain Eukaryota; kingdom Metazoa; phylum Chordata; class Mammalia; order Chiroptera; family Craseonycteridae; genus Craseonycteris; species Craseonycteris thonglongyai. The sequence continues at coordinate 25,099 of PVKE010005827.1, forward strand.
CGGCAATAACCATCAGTGAACATTGAAAAGACAAGGTGTATTATTCACAGTTTGAAGGGTACATGCCATATTGTTGTGGGTAGAAAGGAAAAACCTGGGGTTCTGACTTTATTGAGCGGGGTCACTCAGCAGTTAGTTATCTAGGTCAACTAGGGCTTTCTAAAAGGGGAACTTTACGGGTGGGAGCATAGCCTGGTTCCTTATCTAGATGTTTTGCTAGTAGCTATGTTATAAAGCTGGCATTAAGCTTATTTGAGATGGATGTCTTTGAAATGGATGCCTCAGCAATCAAAAGCTTAACATCAGACTTACAATATAATCAAAATTTTACTTTCAGACACTTATACTACATAAATGTAGTATAATAATAATTTTAAAAATATATATGTCAGATTATATTCAAAATGCTTATGGTTATCTCTAAGTGGTGAAATCACAGGTGATATTTTTTATAGTTTGATAGATTAATTTTATAACCAACAAGAACTATACAGATATGAAGTAAATAATTATATATGAGGGCTGCCTGGAAAGTATCCAGTCATGTAACTATTCTCGTTATATTGACAATGGCTGGATTTTTTCTGGACAGCCCTCATACATATTTGTCAAAAGAACCTATGCAATACAATTATATTCATAAATATCAGTATCAATTGTTATACAGTGTAAAATAGCCTCAAGGCATAAGATAATTGTGTTTTCCTCCATAATAAACAATTGCAGCCTCTTTAATAATTGAACACTAGTTTAGATCAGGTCTACCTGTGTTGAAAGAACCATCCACTGGCACTTGCCTGCCTCCACCTACTACCTGTGTCATGATTGACATTTTTCCCAAAATTAGAAATTAATCATGAAAGTTACCTGAGAACAGCAAATAACCAAGTTTGTTAAATCACTCACCTTAACATGTTTATTAAGTGATATCTGGTCTTCGACTATTTTAAAATACACCAGCTTTGTAAATCAAATGGATTTTTTTTTTTTTTATACTCAAAGACTTTTTCCAGTTCATGCCTATGATTTAGATAGGTCGGACTACTATCAGTTAAATAAAAAATAGTTAACCCTCAGACAACATGGGTTTAAACAGCACAGGTACACTTACATATAAATTTTTTCAATAAATACTGTAAATGACTTCTTTCTTCCCTATGATTTTCTTAATATTTTATTTTCTCTAGTTTACTAGAGAAAATACATATAACATACAAACTATATGTTAATCAACTGCTGTTAACTGTTTATCTTATTGGAAAGGCTTCCAGTCAACAGTAGGCTATTAGTAAAGTCTTTAGGGAGTGAGAAGTTACATACGGACTTTTGACTGTAAGGGCGGTTGGAGGGTATCAGTACAAGGGTCAACTGTATATCTATAGAAGCATAATCATAAACTTAAAACCAAAAGGAAAACAATAATTAAGAATTAAATTTAAAGCACACACTTATTTTGACTTACTGGATTCTAAATCCCTCTCTAAATGATGTAATGCTCAAACAAAAGATTCATTAATAGAAAAAAAATGTTAAAATGATAATTCAAATAAAGGAGTAATGCTTTTAAACGTATTTTAACACTTAAAATCAATTGTGTTACTGACACAGGAGCATAATAGTTATAAAAAATCTTCTGCATCCTAAAGTAATTCTTGGCATCTGGTAATATTACTGTTTCATTGCAAAGAAAGAAAGAGTGGGGAGGGATGAAGGGAGAGAGGAAGGAAGAATGAATTGGATAATGTTATCTAAACTTGTTACAGAAATGCCTTTATTAAATTATTAATAAGTATTGTACACTTTTATTTTAGGGGATGGGAAAAAATAGAATAATAAAAGAAATAGCTTTTAAAAAGTTTGGCAATTTTTATAAAACTCACCAAAGCCAAAACACAGTCCACTGCACTTTAAGAAAGTGAATATTCTGCCATATAAATTATCTTATTTTTTTAAATTGCTCATTGTACTATTTAGCATCCATTATCAAATGGAGCCACAAATGACAGTAGCTTACCAAGATCTAGAAACTTTAATCCATGGTAATCGAAGAATGCAGAAATAATGTTATAGAACTATTTCAATCATTTGTACCTTAAAATTTTCTCTTAGAGATTTATTTTTATTGTTTTTGACAGAGAGAGAGAGATACAGAGACAGAGAGAAGGGGGAGGGCCCAGAACAGTCTCCATAGTTGCACATCATTGGTTTTTCCACATAGTTTCATTCCACAAGTGGGTGCAGGGCTGCACAGGGCAGAAACTGGGCCAGGGTCTTACCCCAGTGAGAACTGAACTGGGGGCACTCCCCAGCTCAACATATGGGTCCGCACAGGCCAGGGCCAGGATTTGATCCTTGGTCCTTGGGGCTGCAAAGTGAGCACTTAACCCACTGAGCCATCCTGGCTTCCCCTTCTCTTTTAAATATGAACTCTCACTTGACCTAAGTGCTAGTGAAAGACTTAATATTGTTTAAATTTTCATTCTGACACAAGCAATCTACAGATTCAATGCAATCCCTATCAAAATACAAATGCCATTTTGTCCAGAAATATCAAAACCAATCCTAAAATTCATATGAAACCAAAAAGGACCTTGAATATACAAAAAATCTTTTAAAAGAAGAACAAGGGATGATGGGATAGCTGATCAGTTGAGAGCTTGCCAGGGTTCAATTCCTGGCCTCAGCCTATGCAAAAATCCCATATGCTGAACCCACAACTGGCAATCGCTGGGATGGCTCAGCAAAGAAGGTTCCTGTCTCCCACAGCCCCACATCTGCCTGTGCACAATAAAACCATGTTTCAACTAATAATGTACAACTATGGAGACTGCTTTGAGCCCTCCCCGCTTCTTTCTCTTCCTCCCTGTCTCTCACCTTCTCTTAAAAACAGTAAGTCTTAAAAAAACACACACACACACACAAAAAAAACAAAGACTGAGGCCTAACACTTCTTGGCTTCAAAATATATTACAGTGCTACAGCAATCAAAACAGTATGGTAATGGCATTAAAAAAAAAAAAAGACATACAGACGAATGAAACAAAACATAGAACCCAGATATAAATCCATACATATACTGGGGGTGGCCAAAAGATGTATACACATTTTAAGAGATGTTATCTATGTATTACTTTTTGAAATTGAATTGAATTTCAGTAACAACATGTAGTAGGATGTTTGCTCAAAAGATGGCATTAATCAAATGAATGCTAGCATCACCGCGCAACAGGCAGGACAGTCAAAGAAAATGGCAGAAGCACATTTGTCATTCAAGAAGTGCAAGACCATTTTGAAGTGGTATTTGAAATTCAAGGATGTTGTAAAATTGCAACAACCATGGAGACACAATTATGCAGCAGAACTCTAACATGCCTAACAACTGCACACATTTGTGAGAACTGAGATACATGGTCAATTGAAATGGCATGTACAATGATACAAGTGGACACTTCAGTCAGTGTTGCTCACAGCAGTTGTTCACTGTAATCAGAAGTGTTTGGATGCTGATGGTAACTACTTTGAGTACTTCTTATAATTGCAGAAGTCAAATGTCTCTTGTATTCATCTTTTGCTACTGGTATATATTGAGTATTCTAATTTTAATGCAGTTCTTTCCTTTCTTAAAATGTGTTTACATTTTTTTGGCACCCTCTGATCTTCAACAAAGCTTCCATGATTACACAATGGGAAAAAGATAGTCTTTTCAACAAATGGTGTTACAAAACTGGATTTTCACATGCAAAAAAAGAACTTGAATTCTTATCTTAATATCATATACAAAAATAAAATCAAAATAGTTCAAATACTTAAATGTGAGACCTGAAATCATAAAACTCCAAAAGAAAATAGAGAAAAATCTTTAAAACATTATTCTTGACAATGATTTCTTGGATTTGACACTAAAAGCACAGACAACAAAAATAGTCAAGTGGGACTACATCAAAACGAAAGCTTCTACACAGCAAAAGAAACAATCAACAGGGTTAAAAAAGGAGAATATATTTGCAAACTGTCGTAGATTCTCAGATAGCCAGCACCCATGAGGATTGGTAGATGCCAAATAAAGGTAGTTTCTGGTTGTCCGAGAATTACTATTAAAAATAGGCCTAACTAATACTATACCCCACACTATATCATATCATAGCATAGTATGCCATATTGTACCATAGCATACCATACCATACCAAATTTTGTATTACCTTGATATTAATATTGAAATATAATAATTAAAAGCAAATTAAGAAAAACTTAGTGTAAAACTATTTTATTATAAAAATAGCTTTGTCAATGCAGTATGCAATTTTAGTTAAATGGCAGTCAATAAACTTTTCAACTTAATGAATTTCACTAACAATTTTTTAAACTTTAAGTAACTTAGAAACTATTACAGAAGGGGTGGAGAGTTTACTGGGTAGACATCACATCAGGATCATCAGGATTGGATGATGTAGCTAGAACAGGAACAGAAGTGGATGATGCTGTACTGGCAAACCTGTGTGCAGCTTTCTTGAAAATTGAAGAGATATCAGCTTGTTTAAGGCCCTACGCCTCTCATGCAAAGTCAGGTTTTGTATAATATGTGCGCTGCATAACATGCTGGGAAGTGAAGAAGGTTTGCTGGTCTTTGAAAACTATTATAGTTTTAAATGTTGCAGTAGCTCTCTGCCAGTATACCTTTTCTTTTATTTCTTTTCTCTGCTGCTTGAGTGAGCCAATTGCTTGAGTTCTGGCTAACAGAAAGTCTACATTTATCAAGCATCTACCTAGCTCCATGGGTGCTAAATAACCAATATTTCTTTATAAACTTACTGTAATCTAAGTGTACATTGTCTATAAAATCCACAGCAGTATACAGTAATGTCCTAGGCCTTCACAGTTCCTTGTCATTCACTCACTGACTTAGCCAGAGAAACTTCCAGTCCTGTAAACCCCAAACATGGTAAGCGCCCTATACATGCATCATATTTTATCTTTTAACCCATATTTTTACTGTACCTTTTCTACATTTAGATGTTTAGATACACAAATACTTATCATTATGTTACAGTTACCTATAATATTCAATACAGTAACATGCTGTACAGGTTTGTAGCAATAGGCTATGCCATATAGCCTAGGTGTGTAGTATGGTAGGCTATACCACCTAGTATTGTGTAAGAGCACTCTATGATGTTCTCACAATGGAGTCACCTAATGATGCATTTTTCAGAACCTATTGCTGTCATTAAGCTAGAAATGACTATGCTAGATATTCTGTGGTGTCTGCCTCCCGTAGCCACAACTGACTAGACTGAGTGGTAGACATAGTCCCAAAGACAACTCACATAAAAGTTGGCCAGGGATCTCTGACTTAAAATAATCAAAGCTGAGTATAAAATTTTGGTTAAAAGTTAGAAATTTGAGTGAATGCCATGAGGTAGTGACAAGTGTGACCACAACTGTAGTACTATGAAGCCAAAGTTCTGAAGAATTCAGAATTATGAGGCTAAGCATTTCTGAAGGGTTACCTCAATTTATGAGAAGAGTAAAAATTCAGTTTGCCATGGATTTTAAGATACCCCTTAAAATTAACACAGAGATATTATATGAGGGCTGTCCAGAAAGTATCCAGCCATGTACTATGAAGAGGGAAAAAAAAGGCATTTATGGCTAAATTTTTTTTTATTTTATTGTTAAATTTATTGGGGCGACATTAATTGGTAACAATTAGATAGTTTCCAGATGTACAAGTCCACATCACATCACCTATGTATCGCATTATGTGCTCACAACCCAGAATCAGTTCTCCTTCCATCACCATGAATTTTTTTTATGGACAGCCCTCGTATATATATTTAAGGCATCATATAATATATTCATGTTCTTCTCATTCTACCTTTGGAATTACACACTGTTCCTACTCAAACTTAAATATCAGGAGTTCCCTCTTCCCTCAAATCTGATTTTACTTATAATCATTTAAAGATTTATTTTTATTGTTTGACACACAGAGAGAGAGGGAGAGATATACAGAGACAGAGACAGAGAGAAGGGGGAGGGCCCAGAACAGTCTCCATAGTCGCACATAATTGGTTTTTCCACATAGTTTCATTCCACAGATGGGCGTGGGGCTGCACAGGCCAGGAACTGGGCCGGGGTCTCACCCCAGTGAAAACCGAACTGAGGGCACTCCCCAGTTTAGCATATGGGTCTGCATGGGCCGGGGCCAGGATTCGATCCTCAGCCCCCAGGGCTTCAAATTGAGTGCTTAATCCACTGAGCCATCCCAGCTTCCCCTTTATAATCATTTAAATATGTAAATAAACATTAGAGATGAATGGTATTGAGAATGGTAAATCCCAGCAAAAGAACCAATATAAATTTTATAGAAAGAACTTATACAAATAACTTGATATAACTATGTAGAAACTATAGTATTGAATTCACAAAAGGCCATTCTTATCTACTGACATTTGTTTTACAGTTTGCTGAGGTCATACAGACCTGCTCCTCACCTATGACATACACGTAGAGAACTCAGATCTGGTGGAACTGCTTAGGAGCCAAGTTCATCCTTGGCACTACTCCTTAGCCACTCTCAGTTGTTAAGTACTACTGTGCTACATCCTTTGGTCTTCCCTGATCCTCAAGCATTGCTCTAGGATTTTCCTGACATGCTTTCACCTGAACAAAATGTAGATATGCTAAGCCCAGCTTGATTATAGGCATAGGTATCTAATACATACGAATTTACTTAAAGGACTAGTAAGTGAGAACTGTTTCAAATATAAGCCTTTCAGATAACACCTCGTCCTGAGATGTCCTAACCGAAAGGAACCATTTAGCAGGAATTTCAAACAGTTTAGAACTTACAAGTTTTAGCTTACTCATAATAAATGGAAGTCAACATCCAATCTATACCTATACTATTTAATATTAATACTAAAAAACACATTAAGACATTTATTTAAACTCAGAAATTTTCAATTACAGTGTATATGAAACATTTTTTTTTCTTTCTTTAAATCAGGACATTTATTAAAACTGTTGAATATATTTTTTCTTTTATTTTTAATTCATTTTATTGTTTGATAAAAGGTGAGAGAGGGGTAGGTGGGGGGTTGGAGGGCCAGAGCAGTCTCCATAGTTGTACATCATTTGTTGTGATATAGTTTCATTCCACATAGGTGGATGCGGGGCTGCAAGGGAACCCAACTGAGGGCCTCCCGCATGAAAGGCAAGAACCTCTGCTGCCATGCCATCCCAGCAGTTACCAGTTGCACCACAGCTCAGCATACAGGTTTGCATGGCCAGCACTGGGAATCAAACCCCAGATCTTGCGATTGCAAGGCAAGCACTAAACTGGCTGAGCTATCTTGGCATCCCCTGTTGAATATATTTTCAGTGTCATTAGACTTCTGATTTTGCTAAGCGCTTTCCATGAACATTAGGTGTATAAGCTACACTCTGGAGCAGATGTTACACTTTAACTAAAGTCCAAAGGCAGCCGAGTGCAAGGACAAAGGACCTGGACTGTAAACTCAGCCTTGGTCCAAATCAGTGCTACTCACTAGACTTACAACCTTGGCAAGTGTCTTAACCCATCTCAGGTTTCAACCATAAAATTGATAATTCTACAACAGTAGAGAATTATGAGGATTAAATGAGAAAATACATATAGAAAGCTTGTCTAAATACATAAGAACCCAATATATGTTAGCTATTATTTTTAATCAGTAAATTGTCTGCTGAATATGTCTTTGATGTTTACCATTAGTGATTGTAATTTTAAAACTTAAAAAAAAAACTAAATCAGCACTAATTTTGGTTAATATGTTCTAGTTATCATATTTGAAGTTAAAATAACCATTGTTTTTTTTGTGATTACAAAAATATACACAATCACTGACATCCAACTCAAAGAAAATTATAAAGAAAATATGAAAAAATCACTCAAAATTATACAAGCAGAAATATACATTGTTGTTACTGTAATATTTTTTTTTTTACAAAAGTAGAACTAACCTACAATCTGCTTAATTTTGGATTTGAAATGTAATTTTAGAGTTCTTGTTTTGTGTCTTCCATTCATAATCTAGCCATAAAAATGCAGAAAGAGTAGAGATGAAGCCTCTGGCACCATTCTGCCTGGGTTCAAATTTCAGCTTTACAACTTACTATACATATCTTGGAAAGTTACTTAGGCTCTCCATCTTAGCTTTCATATTTGTGAAGTGCAGTTGTTGTAAGGATTAAAGGAGTTAATATACAAGGTACATGCTAAGCAAAATAAGCCAGACAGAAAAAGTTAAGAACCATATGATTTCACTCATATGTGGAATATGAAACTGAAAGCAACAAAGAAACAAAATCTCATGGATATAACCAATAGTTTAATGGTTGCCTGAGGTTAAGGGGGAACAGGGATGGGAGAGGAGGAAAGGGGTGCTAAATATACAGTGATGGAGAGAAAGCTGACTCTGGGAGGTGAACACATATTGTTAACACATAGATGAAGTACTATAGAATTGTACACCTGAAACCTATGTAATATTTACTAACCAATGTAACCTTAATAAATTTAACAATAAAAGAACCAGAAATGCCTGCTCTTGAAATAGCTGACTTTGTTTTTCTCCCTATCAATGCTCTCTATTATGATAAATACCAATAAGTTTAGTGTTTCTGAAAAAGTATATATATAAGGTACTTCAACAGTGTACAGTAAGTAGTACATAAAAATTTATTAGTATACAGGTCATATAAAACTGCCTAAGATATATTGCTATATAAATACAAAGTAGCTTATAAAACCAGGTAATATTATTCCAGTTGTATAAAAGAAAAAAATATATAATAATATATCTAAATATAAGAATAAAAATTTTTGATAACATAAAACTGCTAACATGATTATCTCATGGAGGGATTTTCCCTGAATCTATACATGTTTCAATTTTTTTTTAAATTTATTTATTGTTTTTGAAAGAGAGAGAGAGAGAGAGAGAGAGAGAGAGAGAGAGAGAGAGAGATACAGAGACAGAGAGAGAACTGAATAGGGGGCATTCCCCAGTTCAGTATATGGGTCCACACGGCAGGGGCCGGGATTCGATCCTCGGTCCCCAGGGCTTCAAAGGGAGTGCTTAACCCACTGAGTCATCCCAGCTTCCCCTGTTTCAATTTTTTATAGCCATTATGTATAGTATGATTAAGAGAAGTATTATTTTAAATGGTTCAATTTTAAAATGTATTTTTTTGAGGTGGAGTAAATAGAAAGAGAAAGAAAGTAGAGGAAAACAAGAAAACTCTTGGTTTTCAAGAAGATAATAATAGTGATTTTGTTTTCATGCCATCCCAGGAAAAAAGAGCTTAGGGTTTATAAAATTAAATATTAGTGCAAGTATATTACAATAAACCCAGTTATAATTTCCCTTTACTAAAGAGACATAATTTATGTAATTAAAAAATATGCAAAAAAGAGAAATAAAGTATTTAAGTACCTTTAAAATTGCTAAGTAATGCATCCAAGGTGTTAAATTTAACAGAAAGATGGCTGAAGCATAAACTACTAAATGAGGATAAAACAACCATAACACTTTTGCTTTATTTTCCTGGAACAAGGATACCATGTAAAACTTGAAATACCTTTAGTGTTCAAAATATATATATTCTGCACAATTCATAGAGAAATAATCTCTATAAAGTTTAAAGTTCTAAAACAAAGTTTCCAATTTTGTTTCATATTGTATGATATCTTTTCTCTCTGATAATTAATTTAGTTCCTATTGGCAGTTTACTTCATCTATCTAAGCCTCAGTTTCCTCAACTATAAAATAGGGAGTGTATCCTATGAGTATTAAGTGAGAACATATAGTACTCATGCAAACCTGAGAACAGCATTCTAGTTATCATCTCTTTGTTTATGTGATAGCTTAATAGACTAATCAATCTGATTACTAATATTATTTGGTCCAATGTACAGATTATGCTTATAGCATTTGATAAATGTACATACTACCTTCAGGTTAGATCTTAGAAAGTTAAAAATATTATATCTTAATTCTCACACATGCCATTTCTGTTCAATATATCTCTCTTAAATCTCACCAGTTACATATAATAACCCAAATCTGTGACCTATGCTGACATCAGGTCTCCATGCATTGTGATGTCATACAGTGCTTTATGATATTTAATATGATCTTGTTTTCTGGACACAGTTTAAAGAGTACTTCCTGCCTGTGGAGTAAAGCCTACTGCATTATCAAAATATGTAATTGAAAGATTACAGTATGACTTCCTATGATTTTGTTTCTATAGTGTTGCCTTAAGTAGCAATGAGTAAATCTTCTAAATTATGCTGTGAGACTTGTCCGAGAAGCAATATATTCTGCAATCTCATTGACAAAATAGTTAAAAGACCATCATTGCAGTTTTTGGGTCAGTGGGGATATCACTGCTACGAACCTAGGATTTACAGAACACTGGCAAAAATTCTTAGATATGTCGACTTGGACGGATTCGATATACTACTCACAGATTATATTGCATTTGTGGAAAAATCAGGATACCGTTTTGAACTAAATTTCAATCTTGAATTTACTGAAATATGTGTGAATACAATCCTGTACTGGGTTTTTGCCAGAAAAGGTAATCCTGACTTTGTAGAATTGCTTCTCAAGAAGACAAAGGACTATGTTCAAGACAGAAGTTGTAACCTGGCACTGATATGGAGGTAATAATCTCATATGTTTTCACCATATAAGGAAAGAATATCTCTTTCAGAGGTTATACCTATTTTTTCTAAAATGAATATGCATAGTGGCTATAGATGGAAAAAGAATCCTGATTTTATCTATATGTATATTATTATGTATCAAATTACTAGTGGTTCTGCTCTATAAAGCTTACATATTAGTGCTCAAGGTAATGCAATGTTAGACAACTTAGATTTCCCTAAGTAGACAAAGGCATTGTTTTGTGTAATACTATGATCTCTTCTTTTTGAGAATACTGTGAATGTATATCTATAGGATGCATACAAATTGACTTTCAAAAAATATGCAATACTTATTAAACACAGTAATTTCCTTTTTGTATATTCAACAATGATAAACTTGACTCTAAATTCCCCAGAATTGAGCATATTAAAAGCTAAGTACTGGGATGTTGGGATAGCTCAACAGGTTGAGTGCTTGCTTTGCAACCATGAGTTCTGGGGATCAAATCCCAGGCTCTGGCTTATGGAAACCTACATGCTGAACTGTATCGAGCAACCTGCAGTGGCTAGGATGGTGGTGAAGGTTCTTGTCTCCATGAGGGAGGCCTCCAGTTCAGTTCTGCCATGTGCTGCCCCACATCCACCTGTGTGGAATGAAACTATGTCAAAAAAACTAATGATGTACAACTATGGGGACTGCTCTGGGCCCTCTCTCATTCTCTCTATCTCTCTCTGCCTTTCTTTCACCTTCTCTCAAATGATAAAATAAATCTTTAAAGAAAATCAAATACCTGCTTCAGTCTGTTATAGAACCAAATTTTTACATAGTCTGAACATGTCAATCTAGCTAGTGAATATTACTGAGGATCCAGTGAAAATAAAACCTTCAATGAGAACTCTTCGTAGAGTCCATAACACAGATTCTAACATTGCTTAGTTTGCACTAACACTAATTTACACTTTAGTTACAGGTATTAGTTTGCTTAGATGTGCATTTGTTCATTCATTCAACAAAGTATTTATCTATCACTTTATGTATGATGCACTCACTATACTAGGCAAAATGACAAAAGCATGTGTGCAATGAAAAACAAGGCAGATAAGCTCAATTAGACACTAACCCAATTTAGATTCTGTCTGAAGCAGAGTTGTTTCTTGATTGTGTATCACTGTGGTACTGGAGAACCACTGGATTTCTTCCCTTAAAGATCCCCCAAATATAGAACTGATAGCTGTGATCTGGAATATCTATAAATAAAGCAAATAGCACTTTCTGGTTCTTTTAAGGACCATTATGTTTGTAAATACAGCAAAGATCAGCAGCTTCTAACACTCAGTGTCACTAGCTGTGTTAAGTGATATATACACATATCCCTGGAAGTCTCATTAAAAAAAGAAAAACAGAGTAAAACAGAGGAAGAGGGGATAAAAAAATTAAATGGAGGGCAAGAGGGGAAAATTGAAAGGAAGTAAAATGAAAGTAAGAGATACATGCAGTAGGACACGTTAGAGTGCCATTAACAACTGTGTTAAGTGACAGCTTTAAAATTAATAAATTTTGCCTTAGGTATATCTATGAGGTAAAATGCATTACAGGCCAATTCTACATAACACCACAACACTTGAATCTTTCAATATTATATAATTTTAGATTTGGATGGAACCTAAGAATTAATTAGCAAACCTTCCACCAGGCAGCAATCCCTTATAAAGCACCCTTGGTTGTTGTTCATCCTGTCTCTGCTTGAACAACTCTAGCAGAAGTGAGTTAACTATTTCCTAAGATAAACCATTCATTTGCCAAATGAGCCTTCTCTTTCCTAGCTCTATACTCACCCTCAAAGATTTTACTCAATCCCACAAATTATATATATGTATGTATATATGTATGTGTGTGTGTATATATATGTGTGTGTGTGTACATGTATGTATGTATGTATATATGCCAAAGATTCCCAAATCTTTATCTTCAGCCATGAACTCTCTAAGCTATCGACTCATCCTTTATTAGGCTGTCTGCTTGACTTTTCCACAGTGCATCTCAGACTTACCAGAAACAACTTGCCAGACAATTACAACGAACTCCTCTAACAGTCTTCTAGTTTCCATTCTCCCCTCTGGGCCTCTGTAATCTATTCTTGACTCAGAAGCCTGAGTAGTGACCTTATAAAAATGTAAAAATAGGTCATATGACTCATAAAATACTCCAAAGTTTTCTGAATACAAGTGATATAAAATTCAAACTCAATATCCATTTTTTTAAAGTCCTACATGATCTGGCCCCTCATATTTTCCCCAAATTGAGCATCATGTCACTCTCCTCTTGAACACTATATTCCAACTACATCAACCTTTCCGTTTCTTGAACATCAAGTCAATTTCTGCCTGAAGACCTTCTCTTTGCCTGAAAATCTCTTCACTCAGTTCTCTGATGACTATTTCCCTTTTGTCAGATGGATCATAGTATAAATGTCATCTCATAGAGGACACCCTGGTCACAACATCTAAAACACTCACTCAGTAATTGTCATAGCACTCAATTTTAAATCTCCACACAGCACAGATTGCTGTTTATTTGCTGGGTTTTTGTTTGTTTATTTGTTCATTACCTATTTTTGCTAAAAGTAAGTTCCATGAGAGGAGAAACCTTTACTTCCACACTGAATTATTATGCCTAGAACTGTGCAGATTTATAGCAAGTACTCAATCAACGTTGTGTTGAATGAAAAGGTAGATCTTATTATAGCTTTATTATGTTCTTCCTCGTAGTGTAATGAATTCTGTAACTAGTTCTCCAACTCTGCCCTAAGAGCTATAGAAAACAAAGTCTACTTATTCTCTCTCCTACAAATAGACTCTCAAATAAATGTTTGAACACACCTATTATGTCCCCGTTATGAATACCATAAGTTTCCTATTGTCTGTTGCTCTTATTTTAAGAGCAGCATCGTTCTTTGGTCACCGTTCCCTGTATAGACTCCAGTTTGATCATTTCCTTTATTTTAACAATGTAGTATCTAACTAAGTCTCTAGAGAAGAAGACACAGAATGAGAGAAAGGAACTTACATTAATTTTTACAGTAAACTTGGAACAAACATCTAAATTACACTGTATACAGACTTTAAATGGTTACATTTAGATAAAATAGAAATCATTTATTAAGCATTTTCTAAGTGCCAGGTACTGTGCTATTTTGGGGGATAAAAAAACAAAGTAGACATATTTCCTCATTTTGGAAAGCTTACAGACTAATAAAAGAGCTATTTCAAAAACTATAATTACACTATAAGTGCAAAAATAGAAGGAAGTACAGGTAGAGAGAACAGAGAACACTGTTAATATTGAGGAGGAGCAGGTATCTGAGAAGGCTCTGTACAAAAGGTAATGTCTTAAATTGATTTTTGACAGATGAAAGGGAGTTTTCCCTGTTTTTACCTTGAAGAAATATAATTTGGCATAAGGAAGATAACTAAAGCCAAAGGAGACACAAGTATATTGTACTCAGTGACTACAGGCAATTCGGCAATTGCTAGAGTGAAAATGGAATCAAGTGTAGTGAGAACTGAAGCTTAGAATTAAAGCCTTCAAGGATTTTGTAGATCATATTAAGGAATTTGAAATATACACCATGGGTGATGCCCAACCATGAAGGTCAGGCTTGAAATACAAAAATAATTATCCGTTTCTATTTGAAGACAAAATTGTGGGAAGGGAGACTAGGGCCAGAGGCAGGAAGATCATCTTGTAGATTGTTAAACCCTCCAGGTACTATGGCAACTCCAGAAGTTCTATATAGGCAGGGTTGGGGAAAGCACTCTAATTGAAAAGAAGGAGGTGATTAGAGGAGCTGCTTGAAGCTGACTTTGCATAACAGGCACTTTGTACTGACTTAAATTATATGTGTTTGGGGGTGGTGTGGGGGGAGAATTGATCCCACTTCACCATTTCCCCTGACCCAAACCTCTATCCATTCTTTGATATCACAACTGTCCAGGTAAATTACATAGAGAACTTCAAATGTACAAAAACAGTAAAGAAAAGAAAAGAGATTACTCAGAATAGCACAACATAGTGATTACAAGTGGAGAATAAAAAAGAGAGGAGTTAATCTTCAGATTTCTAAATTGTTAGACTGGCTGATGTTTGTTTGTATTAGTTTCCTGCTGCTGCAATAACAACTTACCACAAACTTAGTGGTTTAACACAACACAAATTTATTATGTTGTAGTTGTGAAATCAGAAGTCTGAAATAAAGTTACAGGGCTAAAATCAAGATGTCGGCAGGGCTGGTTTCTTCTGGAAGCTTTAGGGGAGAATATGTTTCCTTGCCTTTATCAGCTTCTAGAGGATTCCTGAATTCCTTGGTTCATGGCCGATACCTTCCTCAAGGCCAACACCATAGAGCCAATTCTCTTTCACTGGCTATACTTCTATCATTCTCTGACACTTCTTATAAGGACTCTTGTGATTACATTGGGCCCACCTGGATAATCTCCCATATCCTTAACCACATCTGAAAATTCCCTTTTGCTATATTGAGACATTATCCAGCCTATCACAATAGTATTAAGATTATTACAAGAAATCTAACAAGTCAGTTTTTGACATATGAGTTTGCACCACTTAATGGATATCCAGGTAGATAAGGTGATATGCAGAAAGTGGCTGAATATATAGTGTCATCCTTCATGTCTTTCTCTTATATTC
Source organism: Craseonycteris thonglongyai (assembly GCA_004027555.1). Classification (NCBI taxonomy): domain Eukaryota; kingdom Metazoa; phylum Chordata; class Mammalia; order Chiroptera; family Craseonycteridae; genus Craseonycteris; species Craseonycteris thonglongyai. Next base: position 40,506 of record PVKE010005827.1, read on the forward strand.
CACAACTAATCTGTCAGAATATCTGTTGGTTCTACCTTCAAACAATATACAAAATATAACCACCTCCATTGTTATCATCCTGTACCAAGCTAAATGATTTCCCTCCTTCTATCCCATAACAAATTCAGAACAAAGGTAAGATCACATTGCTTTTCTACATAAAATCTCCAACTACTCCTCTATTCTAGTTAGAGTAAAAGGTGACCTTCTTACAGTGATCAACAGGGGTCTATATGATGTGACAATGTATTACTTCTATCCTCATTTCTTACCATTCCCACCCTTTTCACTCTTTGAGACACTGGCTCCATTACTCTTTTTTCACAACTCCAGATACACTCTCCTGACTTAAGGCCCTTCAATATCCAAATGGCTAACTTCTTCCTCCTTATTCTTTTTCCAAGTGTCACCTTTCAATTATGTCCTCTCTTATCATCCTATTTAAAATTAGCAAATCCCCTCACTGTAACCTCTAGGACTTCCATAATTCTTCTCTAATTTTTCCCCCAAAGCACTTCACAAACCTTCTAACATATTACAAAAGTTGCTTGTTTGCTATGTTCATTCTGTATTGTCTGTTAGCTCTTACTACAATATAATCAAGAAAGAAGACATTTGATTTTGTTAATTCATGTATCCCAAGCACCCAAAACAGTGTTGTCATACAGTATGCATTCAACAAATATTTGTTAAATAAATTGATAGTAATTGAAGGTATGGTCATAGATAAAATTGCCTAAGAACAACTCGTCAAATAAAAATTACTCAAAAGGTCACACCTGCTTTACTAGATGTTGAGGGCAAAGGAAGAGGAACCAGGAAAAGAGACTTGAAAAGGAACAGTCAAGGACATGGATGCATAACTTGGAGAGAATTGTCCCAATGAGTCAAGAGAAAATATGGTTTCAAGGAAGTCAACTGTGATTTTTTTCCAGTCAAGATGGCAAAGTAAACATTGTCCTTGTATCCTCTCATGACCACATGAAAATAACAACTAAACTACAGAACCAACCACCATTGAGAACCACCTGAAGCCTAGATGAACAAAAGCAATACAACTAAAAACATACAGAAGAAAACACCTCAAGACTCGAAGGAAAGGCAGAAATGCGAAATGAGGTGGTCGCACAACCAAGTGTGGCAGTTAAAAATTGGGAGCATAGGGTCCCAGCCATACAACATGCTCCCCAGCCCAGAGATCCGGTGTCAGAAAAAGAAGAGCCTACAATTTCTGGATGTGAAAACCAGTGGAGATTATGGCTAAGTGAGACAGAATGTGGCCACAGTCCCTGGTGGTCCTCTTAAAGGGCCTACACATGGACTTACTCACTGACAAACTCACAAACTCCAGAGCTGGGGCAGCAACTTGTAAAGCACCATGGTCATACGAAAAGAAACTGAATTGTTTGGCTTCAAGGTGAGGGACAGAGGGGCAGCTTTCTCCCAGATAGAAGTGCTGGCAACAACAATTGTTCTCTTGTTGAGCCTTCTCACCTCCCAGTGAGCAGACTTGGGTGTACACCATATCAGAGTCTCCATCAACCTAGCTAATACCATTCACCCTGCCCTGTTGATTCCCTGAGACCCCAACCCACCCAACTTGTTGGCCCACCCAAGCTGCTTCCAGTGGTTTTTCCATACAAATGGTTTGCCTTCACCCATGCTGCACTTTTATAAAATCTCTCCAAGGTTCACAACCCCAAACAAGCAGCACCTGGCCTTGGCATGCCCTGTACCTCTTGCTAAGCAGCTCCAATCCTGGCACTAGCAGCAGTGGGCCTCAGTTCATAGCTTAGCCAATCCCAGGAATCTCCAAGCCCAGCATTGGTGAATGCCATCTGCAGAATGTTTTGTGGCTTATGCCAGGTAGCTCCCGGCAGAGGCCAGGCTATAGCTGCACTTGCCCTGTTGCTGGGCCCCTCCCAGGGAGCCCCAGGGCTGGCACAACCAGTGGCCCACTTGGGACAAATCCTGAGCATCACCCAGTTGCCTCCAAAAATGACACACCCAAAGGGCAGACTGGCAAGCACCAGAGACCTTGTAAAGTGAACCCAGCCCAACAGGGCCAGGCCTCCACTGTAGTCATAGCTCCTCCACTGTAGTCATAGCCATTTCTCACAATTAATCAGCCCAAGAATCAATCCTTCCCACTGATATGCAAACAGCAACCAATGCTCAACTGCAACAGGAGGGCACACACAAACCACACAAGGGTCACATCTGGAGCACTTGGCTCAGGTAACTATGGAGACTGCCCACATGACACCTACTACATCAGGCCACTCTACTAAAATAGGGAGACATAGCAGTTCTATGTATTATGTAGAAACAAACACAGGGAGACAGCTAAAACGAGGAGACAAAGAAATAAGTCCCAAAAGAAATACAACAAAGCTCCAGAAAAGAAAAAAAAAAAACCCTGAATAAAATGGACACAAGCAATCTACCAGATACAGAGTTCCAAACACTGATTATAAGGGCACCCAATGATCTCATGAGAACTTCAACAAAGACATAGAAAATATAAAAATGAGTAAGAAAAAAAGAAAAAAGAATGTCTGAAGTAAAGCATACATTAAAGGGAATAAATCAATTGTAGATCAGATGAAGCAGAGAATCAAATCAGTGATTTGGAAGACAAGGTGGGGAGACACCATCAAGATGGCAGCATGAGAGGAGCTCTTAAAACCTCTCCTGGAAAGAACAACAAATTAAACAATTAAAATCCAACCAGGGAATCCCTAAGCAACACACAGCCTCAGCTGAGAGACCCACTCATCACAAGAAAATACCTACAGCTGGAGAAAGGGAGGCAAGTAAGAGAGAATGAAAGGGAGAAGTGCAGAGACACATAATAGAGCATGACCCAGCGACCTACCCAGTGACCAACCCAGAGACTAACCCAGAGACAGGCAGAGGAGAAACTGAAGTGGAAGCATGGGAGCACAAACTAAGGCACAGAACAACTTTGGGAGGTTTGGAGGTAAGAATGGACAAAAGCAGAGGCTCAGGCAACCAGAACACAAGGCATTTGGCAGAAGTGGAGTGTGTGGCTGTAGCAAGACTCCATGGCAGGAGCATAGAGCAGCCATAAGGTGGTATGGGCAGCAATAGCACAGCACAGGAGGCTGCAGCATGGCATTGGTGGCAGCTGTAGAGTAGTGCAGGTGGCTGGAGCATTGTACCAGCTGCTGGAGCATGGGGCAGAGCATAAGGCAAGTGTCTGGAGCAGAAAAAGGGCAGCCAAAGTGTGTTCCAGGGGCTGGAGTGCTGGCAGCAGGAACACTGGTGGCTAAAGCACAAAGTGGCCCTGATGAGGTGGGGCCCCAGCCAGAGCACTGTGTGGCCTTGTACATAGAACCTGACTGCTTCCCCTTGCTCTCCCCCAAGGCTCACACTCCCCTAGCTCTGCTCACAGTCTGCATTCAATCAGTTGTTGCTGGGAAACTGCTATTACCCTGTGAAACAAATAAACTTGCACCTTTTCCAACAAACTCCACCCCCACTCTTCCCACTGAAGCTGGCAGAGGGATCCAGGAAAACTGTGAAGCATGGGTGTGGCAGCTTCTGACTGCAGTGGGATCTTGGTGGCATAGAATACCATGGCCCACCATATCCTCCCAAAGAAGAGGCATGTAAATATTAAGACAACTGACTCAAAAAAGAGAAGCCCACCTTCTAAGAAGTCTCCCACTGTGAGAAAACTAAATAAATAACCAAGAGAAAATATTGTAAGACACTGAAGCAACACCAGCTGAGAAGTGAAAAAAAGATCTCTCCACATCTAACCAGGGGAAAAGTCCTCATGTCCAGGAAGAGAAACATTCCAACAGCAATGAGTACCCTAGTGAACAAAGGTGCTCAGAAAGTAAAACTCTCTAGAAAAGGAACTTGAAGACATGGAAACATAGAAGCTAAGTGACAGAGACTTCAAGACTGGAATTCTGAAAATATTAAAAGAGATCAAAGAAATCTGGTGGGATACACTGAGGAAGCTAAGTGATATCAGAAAGGAAATCTAGAAGGCAAGACAATAGAAAACAATCAGAACAGAAAAAAATTTTTAAAAATGAGGATTGTTTAAGAGGCCTCTGAGACAACATCAAGCATACAAACATTGACTTCATTGGAATACCAGAAGAAGAGAACAAGAAATTGAAAACCTATTTGAAGAAATAATGATAAAAAACTACCTTAACCTGGGGAAGAAAATAGACATACAAGCCAAGGAAGCACACAGGATCTCAAACAAGATGAACCTGAACAGGCCTCCACCAAGACACATACATCATAATGAGAATGCCAGAGATTAAAGACAAAGAATCTCAAGAGCAACAAGATAAAAGTAAGTAGTTACCTACAAGGGAGCTCCCATAAGACTGCCAGCTGATTTCTCAACAGAAACTTTGCAAGCCAGAAGAAACTGGCATGAAATATTCAAATGGATGGAAAGCTAGAACCTACAACAAAGATTACTCTATCCAGCAAAACTTTCATTTAGAATCAAATAGCAGAGAGTTTCTCAGACAAGAAAATAACTGAAAAGGTTCATCACCACCAAATCAGTATTATAAGAAATGTTATAGAAAATTCTTTAAGAAAAAATAGTCAAAAATATGAATAACAAAATGGCAATAACTACATGTCTTTCAACAATTACTTACAATGTATTAATAAATGGATTAAGTATTCCAAGGAAAAGCCATATGGTGGCTGAATGGATAAGAAACTGAGACCCTTACACATGTACCTACAAGAGACTCACTTCAGACAGAAAGACACACAGAGATTGAAAGTAAAGAGATGGGGAAAGATATTAAATAAAAATGGAAAAAAGAAGCACAAAAAAGGTTGGGGTAGCAATACTTACACCAGACAATATAGACTTTAAAACAAAGGCTATAACAAAAGACAAAGAAGGACCCAGTAATTACACTTCTTGGTATTTATCTGAAGCAACCCAAAACACTACATCAAAGGGACATGTGTATCCATATGTTCATTGGAGCATTATTTACTATAAAAAAGGAAGACAACCTGGGTGTCTATCAATGGATAAGTGGATAACAAAGACGTAGTATATATATACAATGGAATATTACTTAGCCATAAAATAGAACAAAACTGTGCTGGGTAGAGTAATTCAGACAGAGAAAGACAAATGCCATATGATTTCACTTATTTGTGGAATATAAAGGACAAAATAAATAAACAGAAGCAGACTCATAGATACAGAGAACAAACTGATGGTTACTAGATGAGAGAGGGTTGAGGGATGGATGGAAAAGGTGGGAGGATTAAGAGGTACAAACTGGTAGTTACAAAAGGTCATGGAAATGTAAAACATAGCATAAGAAATATAATTAATATTATAAGAACATGCATGGTTAATAATATTATAATGACTATAACATTATAATATTATAATAACTTAATGGTGTCAGATGGGTACTAGTAAGTTATATAAATGTCTCATCACTATGTTGTGCAAATGAAACTAATATAGTATTGTATGTCAAATATAAAGTGAAAAAAATTTAAATGTTAAAAAAAGCTGAATGTGATAAATATCATACATAAACTTACTATGGAGAAAGATTTATTGAATTTAGCATCTAGAAACCAAAGGAGAGATAATAGAAAATTTTAGAAGTAATATTATAGCTACAAAAATCATTCTTTGCATGTCTATATGGAAATATTATGTTTCATTTATAAACATATATGCCAGGTTTTCAGATAAAGAGGGTTCAGTTCATTAACCTCATATTTAAAAACAGATTCCTGCTTTTCTTGCCTCACTCCATCTATATAAGTACTGTTATAATTAACTGTCAGTGAAAATTAAGCCAATTTTGGTTTGTAGTAATATGCTCTTTAAACATGAGGATTAATTGTGTCTTTTGGTTACAGATGAGACATTAAATCACATTTTATACCTATTTGAGTTTTAGTTATGTTTTCAACACTTTTGGTCCAAAGTATCTTCTAAAAGAAATGTGAATCTTAATATCTTAAAATCAACTAATACCTCTAAATCTTAACAAGGGCCACTTGTGGTATTTTTTGTCCCCTAATTCCTCTGAATTTTCATACTTATAAGACTCTTAAGTCAAATATCTTCTTAAGAGTTATCAAGATGACAAAATTAGATTGCTCCTGAAAAATTCAAATGATTGCACTTCACAAAATCTCATTAGGCCTGAAAGCTACAAAATAAATTTAAGAAATATATGAAGCTGGCCAGAGGTAACCAGCCATGTAATATGAAAAACAGAGGCATTTATGGTTGGATTTTTTTTCAGACAGCCCTCGTATATATTTAAAATAATACTACAAAATCAATTAATAAATATTTAAGTGTCTACTATGGGCCAAGCATTGTTCAGGGCGTTTAGGAATGTAACAGTGGATAGTCCTAAAATTATTACTCTCATGAAGCTTAAATTTTTATAGTTCATCTTACTCAACCATTTGTTTTGAAGATGAGAAAAAATTAGAGACATTAAGAAAATTATCCAAAGTGATAAGAAGTTAGTGAAGGAATGCAGAAAGTACCATGAGGAGTAAGGTCAGGTAATCAAGGAAGACTTCACAAGAAAGTTTATTAGACAGGGTCTTATATGATAAGCAAGATTTGTCCCAGAGTTAAAAAGGGAATGGAATAACATTCATTATATAAATAAAATAACTATGATAGAGTTGGATGTACTGGTGGTTTGAGCAAGTGAATACCAACAAGTAGGATAGGGAATGCAGAAGAAGAAATAGGCTAGGGATTCAAATTTGGATATGTTAAAAGTGTTTATGCAAAAAATAAAAAATAATAAAAAAAAGTGTTTATGAAAAAGATGAGATGTCCAGTATAATAATGGTTTGGAGATGATTTTAGGAGAGTATATATATATATATAACTTATATATATATATAACTTACAATGATATATAGTAGTACCAAAGACAGTTACTACAAAAACCCACTTCTTAATTTCTACTATGCGACTTTGTATTACACCACACTGTTGTCATTATTATTTATTTTAATGACAATATCTTGTCATTTCAGACCTCAACAAAACTTTGGAGATAAAGTAGTTTGTCTAGTAATTTTCAAACTGTATTTTTTGGAGGTTCTGACAAGGAAATGACCATAGGGGAGGTCTCTAGGACCCCAAATACACTTCAACCAGAGAACTTATCTAATACAAAACATATTTTATGTAGCTAGTTCAGGTATAACAAATCCTCCAGTGTTGGTCTATGTTTGTAAATGGAACATTAATTCCAAACTCTTTATTGGAATTAATCCTTCACCTACTAATCCTTCTAATCCTACTAATCCTTCAAGTCTTAGCTCCAGGATAAGCATAACAATAATTATTCTAATAGAACTATGTGTCTCTCCTAAGTGCTTCCATAGTACCCCAGCCATGCTTCTAACACTGTATTTATTGAATTACCTGTTTGTTTCTCTTACTAAACTACAATAAGCATCTTAATATCAAGAACTAGGTCTTTCATCTCCGCTTATCTGTTTTTTAGTACACTCTGGACCAGCATGTGTTAAATACATTAGTTAATGAATGAATGAACAAATGAATACATAAATGCATGAGGAAACTGAGATTCAAAGAGGCTGACTTACCCAACATTATACCAGCTAGTTAGGAGAACAAAAACCTAGAATCCAGAACCCTAAAATCTCCATTGTTTATAGCATTATAACAATACATTGCATCCAATATTATTAATAAGTATCTGCAACCTTAAAGTTCCCCTTTTTGAATAATACTTTCCTTGCTTTGCATTGTATCCAAAATCAATATTTATAGATTGTATACTATTCTCCAGAATATATTAGTATTTTATTAGACCAATCAAGAAAATTCCAGAGACAAGAATCATGAATATAATTCCCCCTTCTTTAGTCCTAAAAGCTGTACTTACTATTAGCTATAATAAATCAAACCTTGATAATATAAAATCTCCTGTGGTCAGTTCTACCATGATCTACCTACGTATAGAGACCAATCCAACAGCAAACATAAGTGTCTATTAAACAAAACTATTGCAAGGACAATATGCAATTAGAAAAATACTTTTCATTTTTTATCATAAGGAAGGTAAATTTTCAAGTTTAGCATCACATAGCACTTCAGTAAAAACAAGACTTCAGAGAACTTACTAAACCTTACTAAAGAAAGAAAATAAAATTCCATCCTTGAATGACCTGTAAAGGCCCTCATCATAATTTACATTTCTTAAACCTAAAAACATCAATTCTAATTTTACTAAAGTAAAAAAAATAGAATTAAAGTAGTTGCCCTTATTCCTTTTCATACAATATTCAAACTCAATTGAAGCTCATCTCTGATATATGATTAAGAACAAAAACAAAGGGATATCAAAACAGTTACATAATTCTGTTTTGTTAATAAAGTGAAGTAAAAACACTCTTCCTTTTCCATTTTAGATTTTACAGAGCTGCATCAGTTTTATAATACTTGTTCTACTCACAGTGGATTTCTCAAATGAGAAACAGAATTGCTATTACTAAAAGTGAACCCTTTACACACACTGATTATCTTTTTTGTTGTTGGTTTTTATTTACTCTTACAAGTGTAAAGAGGATGTAGATGTGTAGCAGAAGTTTTCTTATGTTTTTTATCCTTCAGTTTGATCTAGATTCATAGAGTGGAAAACTCTAAGACATATTATATATAAAGTTACGTTAAAAGTTAATGACTCTGGGTGGTGAACACATAATGTGACATATAGATGATGTATTGTAGAACTGTATACCTTGAATCTATGTAATTTTTACTAATCAATTTCACCCCAATAAATTTAACAAAAAAAAATGTTAAGACATTTACTATACAAGAGAATACTATTCTTACCCATGACTTAATTCTATGTTCAATGAGGATTTATTTGTATGATTCACAGGACTTTCACACCGGTATACTGTCCAAGCCCACTAAGTGGCATCACACCTCTACTATACGTAGCTCAGACAAGGCAATCCAATATCTTAAAAATCATCCTGCAATATGGAATCTTAGAAAGAGAAAAGAACCCTATCAACATTGTGTTAACAATATTGCTCTACCCTTCAAGAGTGAGAATCATGGTTGATCATGAATTGGTAGACATCCAGGAAGATGCCAAAACATGTTTAGTGCTATGTTCCAGAGTGCTTTCTGTCATTTCAATCAGGGAAATAGAGGTAAGCAAACTATTGTTCTTTGAGTTTGGGCTAAAAATTAATCAATTTGAATAGAATTGTGAGGCAAAAACGATGTTCATTCTTAAAATATGGATTATATTCACTGAAAATTTAATTTAGTATATGCTTACAAATTAAAAATAGGCAAAATCCAGATTATCTCAAACATTAGTCTTTTATTTCAAAATTTTGTCTTCTAAATATGAATTTCAAAAGCTAGATTTATAGTTTTAGTTACTAAGTATATGTATATTGCATTCTAATTAAATACCATGATTTTATTAGTATTTTTATGTCTCTTAAAAATACAATAAATTTAAAATTTTAACAAACTTTTCTCAGTAGAATATTTTTTTAAAGATTTATTTTTAATGTTTTTGACAGAGAGAGACACAGAGATAGAGAGAAGGGGGAGGGTCAGTAAAATGTTTTTAAATGAGCATTATGTTTCTCCTCACAAATACAATCACACACCAAGACACAGATTTTTCTTTTCAAGATTTCAAAATAAGGGGAAGCCGGGATGGCTCAGTGGGTTAAGCACTCACTTTGCATCCCTGGGGACTGAGGATCGAATCCCGGCCCTGGCCCTGGCCCTGGCCCCGGCCCGGCTCTTGCGGACCCATATGCTGAACTGGGGAGTGCCCCTAGTTCAGTTCTCACTGGGGCGAGACCCCGGCCCAGTTCCTGCCCTGTGCAGCCCCGCACCCACCTATGGAATGAAACTATGTGAAAAAACCAATGATGTACAACTATGGAGACTGTTCTGGGCCCTCCTCCTTCTCTCTGTCTCTGTATTGCTCTCTCTCTTTCTCTCTATCAAAAACAATAAAAATAAAAAAATAAATCTTTAAAAAAAGATTTCAAAATATGAGGATGCCAGGTTGGCTCAGTGGGTTAAGTGCTCACTTGAAGCCCTGGGGTCCGAGGATCAAATCCTGGCCCCGGCCTGTGTGGACCCATATGCTGAACTGGGGTATATTTTCCATGTGGAGGCCCCCAGTTCGGCCTCCAGCTCAAGGGGCTGACGTACAACTATGGAGTCTGCTCTGGGGCCCTCCCTTTCTCTCTCTTTCTCTCTCAGGCAAAACAATAAAATAAATCTTTTTTTTTATGTTAAAATAATTTTAAACATAAAAATATAAATAAGGCTTATTTGTTCAGTTGACAAATATCGAGCCATCAGAAATTTGGAGGGCTTTTGCTTGATAAAGTTTTTGGAATAAATCAAGTTTAAAGAAAAAAAATCAACCATATGGAAGGAATGCTTACCCTGTCAAAATGAACTGCAAGTTTCAGCATCAAATTGTATCATGTCTACTAGTAGTAAGAAGTTAGTCTGCTTAAGAAAATGAAAGCTACTCCTATAAATTTAAACCAGTCATATTACCAAGGACTCTAGCAGTTCCCCTTATCTTTAAATGTGTGACTTCAGAAACAAATTCCCTAAAAATACAACTCTGCTTTGTTGTTTTAATTTATTTAATTTATTTACTTCTAAGTCTTAATAGTGCATATCAACCAACCATGCAGGCAACTGTAAGGAGAGCAAATTTGTCAAATTATTTTGGCAACCAGTTTTTAAAAATGTTTAAATTTCTTCATTTTCAGTAATTTGTTCTTGTCCAATGTTAATGTTACACAACTATTATAGAACATATCAATTCTTGACCAGTTCCATGAATGCTATTGGTGAGGTACAAGAATAGGAAAGTACTAGAGTAGAGTGAATTGATCAAAATCACCTGCCTGAGGGGCAAAACTTCATAACTGGGTTCTAATCAATTGCAGTTTAATAAGCTAAAGAAGCATTGAGCCAGATGGTAAAGGATAGTATAAAGACTGCCTTAAAGAACACTTTAAATGCCCCTACTTCATATTTCCACACTTCCCAGTAGTTTCCCCTATTGCAGTATATACATTTTATTTGGATATCTGTCATCACAGATTATGTCCACTTTGTGTACTCTAGCAATTATTCTAGGCACTGAGCTCACTTTGAGCATATACAAGATATTCTTTAAATAGCTGATTATTGAATAAATAATGAAAAATTACATATCACCCAAGGGAAAGTATCATATGGTCTGTAGAGTTTAGGATCTACTGAAGAAATGTGTTTGTAATACAGCAATGTCTTACTCCTAAGTCAACCTAATAACATTTGACTTCTAGAATTACCGTAAATCATTAAAAGGGTGCTGAAACTTTAAGAGTTATCTTTCCATATGTATGGGTCTTCTGCCAGGTCTTCTCATAACTTAGTAGTATTAAATTGTACTCTATATGATTGAAATTACCTGAGGGAGCTTTGTGGATTTAAGTTGTCTGTGCCCAACCTCAGAGAAATTAATTGAATCAGAGTTTCTGAAGTAGAACTACAGCACTGGTATATTTTAAAGTACTCTTGATTATTCCAGTATATACCCAGGTTGACAACACTACTGTAGAAGAAGCTGATAAAACATAAGTATATGATCCATCTAAAATTTAAAACATACTACTGATTCACAGTTATAAAAAATGTTTTGTATCCTTAGACATACTAAACTTTATATCATTGTGAAAATGAAATAGGAGAAAAGCATTCTTACTCACGTGAAAGAGATGTGGGGAAAATGTTATGAGTTATATAAAATTTTGAATTTAAATAAAAATGTTAATTTGAACTAATCCAATGATTAACATTATAAAATTAGAGTATTTCCCTTTTTTTCAGACGCAGCTAAGTTTAGGAAGACGCCCAATTATTTCAAATTGGTTGGACTACATTCCTTCAACAAGATACAAAGAGCCATGTGAACTATTACATCTTTGCAGATTAACAATCCGGGCTCAACTACTGACCAACAATATGCTCCCAAACGGAATATTTTCTCTTCTGATTCCTGTTCGTCTACAGAACTACTTGAATTTGGAAAGTTAATGCACGTGTTTTTCCTGAGTTCTTTAAGGGTGCTGATCATTGTATGGCTTAGAAGTTAATAAACTGCTAACTTCATGCAAATATTTATCGCATTAAATAATTAGGAAATATATTTTGACATGACATCCTAAATGAATCAATTTTAAATCAACAGATGCCTCTACTCCTTACCTTTCTATACAGTGTAAACACTATATGTGTATGATTTTTACATTGTATATTTACCCTTTTGGTCCATTCTTAAAAGTTGCTTTTGCCTTAAGAGTATTCCTGTTACTCGTGGATATTTTTTTTTTAATTTGTTTATTTATTTGAGAGAGAGAGAGAAAGAGAAAGAAAGAGAGATACAGAGAGAGATGCAGAACTGGGAGAGCTCCCCAGCTAGCACATGGGTCCACACGGGCCAGGGCCGGGATTCGATCCTTGTTCCCCAGCACTGCAAAGTGAGCATTTAACCCACTGAGCCATCCCAGCTTCCTAATCGTGGATATTTGGGGCATATTAGTGTTCTAAACTTTGAAGTTCTTATCATTAGTATGTTGTAAGTTAGGTAAATATTATTTTATATTATGCAGTCATATTAACAAATATTTATTTACAGAGGTTTTTTTTTTGCAGATAAATATTGTGCTTGGTAGAAGAAAATAATCGAGGAAATTAAGATGTGATTCCTTCCTTGAGATGAATTTATAATTCTATAGGAGCCACAATTACAAATAATACAAGATGAAGAGTTAGTCAACTAAAGAATAGAAATTGGAAAGAGAAAGACAAAAATGGGTTATATTTAAAAATAACTAGCCTTATATTACAATATGGAACTTTGGTGTTTTGCTATGTGAACCTCTAAATACTATCCCCATAGTTTTTTTCAATTGAGATATAACTGACATATAAAATTATATTAGTATCCAGTGTATAACCTAATGTATCAAAAGTTGTACATGTTGCAAAATTATCACCACAAAATGAAACAAGTATATATTGTAAAATAATCTTTAAGATCTATTTTCTTGGGGAAGCCAATATGGCTTAGTGGGATAAGTACTTGCCTTACAACCCCGGGGTCCAAGGATTGAATCCCAGTCCCCGGCCTGTGCAGACTCATTTTCTCAACTGGGGTGTGCTTCCCATGTGGGAGGCCCCCAGCCCAGTTCCTACCCTGTGTGGCCCCTGCCACCTGTGTGGAACAAAACCATTCTGACAGCAAACATCAAACTGTAGTAAGCTAAACTGCTGGTCTACAATTAAGGTAAAAATATCAGACCCTTCACGGTTTGTTTGTTTTTTATTAAGGTAATTACAGCAGTACCTCCTTATTCACAGTTTCACTTTCCATGGTATCAATTACCCACAGTCAACCATGGACTGAAACTGTTAAATGAAAAATTTCAGAAATAAACAGTAAGTTTGAAAATTGCACACCATTTTGAATATCATGATAAAATCTTGCCTTATTCCACTACATCCCTCCTAGGATGTGAATCATCCATTTGTCAGGGATATCCATGCTATATGTACAAGCCACCTATTAAGTCACTTGATAGCCCTCTCAGTTATCAGATCAAATGTTGTGGTATCAGTGTTTGTGTTCAAGTACCCTTATTTCACTTAATAATGTGGACCCTAAATACAAGAGTAGTGATGCTGGAAATTCAGATATGCCTGAGAAAAACCATAAAGTGAAAAGGTGTATATGTACAGGAGAAAGTATATATAGGGTTAGGCACTATGGCACTTTAAGGCATTCATTGGGGGTTTCAGAATGTAAGCCATGCAAATGAGGGCAACTTTTGTGGATATTTGTGTATACTGCAAAATGATCACAATAATTCTAGTTAAGGTGTCACCATACATACTGTATTTTTCTGTGTACAAGATGATACTTTGGGGGAAAACCGGGATGGCTCGGTGGGTTAAGCACTTGCTTTGCAGCCCTGGGGACCGAGAATCAAACCTCGGCCCTGGCCCATGTGAACCCATATGCTGAACTGGGGTGTACTTCCCGTGCGGGAGGCCCCCAGTTCGGTTCTTGCCCCTCGGTTTGGCCCCTGGCTCGAGGGGCCATGCCTCCCATGTGGGAGACCCCCACCCAGTTCCCACTGTGCATGGCCCCCACCTTGTGTGGAATAACACCATGTCAAAAACTGATGACATACAACCATGGAGACTGCTCTGGGCCTTCCCCTTCTGTCTCTCTGTCTCTGTCAAAAACAACAAAATAAATCTTTTTAAAAAAGTAATAATACTTTTGGAGTAAGTCGGAATGGCTCAGCAGGTTAAGCAGTCGCTTTGTAGCCCTGGGGTCCGAGGATCAAGTCCCAGCCTCAGCCCATGTAGACCCATATGCTGAACCATGGTGTGGCCCCAGTTCAGTTCTTGCTGGGGCAAGCTTCCCATGTGGGTGGCTTCTGGTTTGGCCCCCAGCTCACAGGGGCATGCCTCCCATGCGGGAGGCCCTAGGCTCAGTTCACACCCTGCATAGCCCCCACCCACCTGTGTAGAACAAAACTATGTCAAGAACTGATGACGTACAACTATGGAAATTGCTCTGGGCCCTATCCCTTCTCTCTGTCTCTGTCAAAAATAAATCTTTAAAAAAATAAGATGATACTTTTGTCTAAACTTGTTAGACCAAAAATTGGGGGTTGGATTAGAAAAGTATAGGTCATCTTATATGTGGGGCATCTTATTTACAGAGAAATATGGTAGTTACACCTTCAGAGTGCTTGACACAGAGAATCTATTCCCCACCTAATCACTGTATATTTTAGGATCCATTTTAGTAGATTATATCAGATAGTAGCTATTTTTATTGTCTACTTGCAATCTGAAGACAAGGTTAGGGTTAGGGTTCATACTCTTTTCCTATGAATTTTGACAGTTCATAGGAGAGTACTCATTCTGATCTTATAGTAAGACAAACAACTGTATAATTTAAGGTTCTAAATAATAGAATGGAAATAGCAAAGTGGCAATATAACTATATAACTACATCACTTGCTTTTCCTTTCTTCCCAGTTTTATTCCTGTGAGGTACAAATGCATTATAGGATTGAATTTGTACACTTAATTAAATTATGTTTAATTATAATTGAGCATATTTTATCTCATAATTATATAGTTCATATTATACATAGCGTATTAATATTTGAATATATTTTAACAGTAGCATTAAAACATAGTTATATATTTTGGTTGAAAATATGTACTAATATGAAGAAATACAAAACAAAATACCCTTACTATAGCTATGAGGACTGTCTGGAAAGTACTCAGCCATGTAAGCATTCTCAATGTATTGACAATGGCTGGATTTGTTATAAATAGGCCTCACATAAATGATGCAAGAATTTTGGTGTCTGGGGTTCATGGTCTCACACACTCGAGGAATGAGGACACAGACTAGAGAAGGGTTAAGCAGCAGAGATTTATTTAAAGAGAAGACAAAGTTCTCTAATAAGTGGGGATACCTGAGAATGGAACATCCACAACTAAGGCTAAAGGTACTCCTTATAAATGGTTTGTCTACGTGCTTAGGTGCAGGTAAGGCACCAGTGCATTACTCTTTATCTTATAGGATTTGCTGTGTGGCTCTGTTGCCTAAACTTAAAGAAATTTTGAAACAAACCAGAAATCTTTATGTGGGTTTACTCCTTGGGTGTAAATCTGTTATGCCTGGGGAGCTGTGGAACATACGAGCCTTGGCATTATCTCATTCCAGTCCATACACGGTTGTCCAGATCTCAGTACTTAATACTTTTTCTTTTTTTTTGGTATGGTTACTATGACTACTGAGGACTTCCCTGACTGCCTGTCTTCATGCTAGCAATCCTGCCTCAATTTTCCCTCTGAAGAAGTACTTAGCCCTAACTGCCATTAGGGTATGGAGCACTGACTGCTCTGGCTGCTTCGTGCTGAGGAGAGGCGTAGAAGGGGCCAGCACCTAGGGTTTGTTCAGAGGTCTATCTAAAGGCCCTCAGTAGATTAATGAGTTCAGATGGAATTCTGGATCTAGGACCACCTGGAGCATCGAATCGTTGGTTTTACAACTAGGTTGTGTGAGCTGTATTAGCCAAGCAGTAGGTAATTTACAGGCAGAGAGGCTTTGTAGACAACAGCTTGATTCTATGCATTGGACATGAGAAGAGCACGTGTGCTCCAGCAGCTCTGAAATGTAGAAGTTTATATAAATATTAGAAAAACATAGTTCTTAACTTGTTGAGTTTTGTTTTTCAGTATCCAAAGACCTAACTGACTGAATGGGGAAAAGCTGAAGCCTATTTTCCTAAAATCAGGAACAAGACAGGGATGCCCCCTGTCACCACTGCTGTTCAACATAGTTCTGGAAGTTCTAGCCAGAGCAATCAGACAAGAGAAAGGAATAAAAGGTATTAAAATTGGGAGAGAAGAAGTTAAACTGTCACTCTTTGCAGATGACATGATCCTGTATGTA